>VZRH01006178.1:35211-55989 GCA_013397555.1 Urocynchramus pylzowi | reverse complement strand
TTTTAAATTTTTTTTTTTTTCCAGGGAAATGAGAGAGAAGGAAGGAGAAGCTCCTAACAGAACAGTGTTGAACATTGGCCTTTGGCTGGCCGTTCAGAAAAGTTGTCATGTTAAAATGAATGTCAGTATTCTAATCAAGGCAAATGAGCCTCAGAACAGTGCAAGCTCATTTTTCTCCTTTACCTCATTATTTATACAGATCTGCACTGTGATTCTCCAGTGCTTAAGACAGAAATCCTGGTTTGCCCTGTAGTGCTGGATTGTGTCCTTCTGCATGCTAATGCAATATTCCATTTCTAACTGGAATGTAATAGAGTAGTGAATACATGAGGCTATCATTCCTCTGCTAATGTGAATCCAGCCATGCAGAAACCCTGAGGTTTATCATAAACAGGCCGGCTTCTGGGCATTCTTCATTTAAAATTCAATTTAAATAATTTCTAATTTAAGTGTTTTCTACTTTGTTTTCTGCCTTTCATCTTTGATGTACTTTTTTTTTTCTTTTTTGGAAAAACTTGATGTTTACTGTTAGAGGGTAAGGACGGATGATAGTGCTGTTCTCATTTGTCAGCTAATTTTTTCTACCATTGTCATTCTCTTTATGAATAGGAGGTGTACTGTAGTGATGTATGAAGTATTTGTCTTGATTAGGATTTCAAATAGTGTTTCAGTGCCTTTTCTGGACAGGGAATGTAGATTTCTGCATTTAGTTTTTCCTCCTCTTTCTGGCATGGCTGCACAGATTGTGGTGCAGTCCAAAAACATGACAAAAAACCCTACATACACTATATCCTAATTCTACTCTAATTTTCCTTTTTTTCTGTACACAGATGGGTGGGTGATGTTGTGAAGCTCATGTACAGCATGCTGGGCTCAATGAGAATATAACAGGCTGCTAGAGGTGATTTTATTCCTGTTTTCAAAATGAAAGAAGGGGACATTGTAAGGTCTTTTAGGAGATCAGGTAGGTTGATTTAATGATGTAATCAAGCCATATCTGCACACCTCTTTACGTGCCACAGTGTGCATAAAATATTAATAGTGTCCCTCTCTGGTCCTTAAGGCCTGGATGTAAAGAGTTGCGTGGTCCGGTGACCTGGTACCAAAGTATTCAGATGAGCAAGTGCCACCTGGTGCTTACCAGAGAGAGTAGAATGGAAAAAGGGCAAATTCTGGGGGTGCCTAAGTGTGGGAAATGGCCAGAACACAGCAGGCACCCCACTGGTGGGGTTAGGATGAACCTATTCGGGTGCGCAGAACATGACTAGTGCTGGGTGATGCTGGCCCCAGTGATCTCCCTTCCTGCTTCTTCCCATGGTTGAGGATCTGGATGATTCCCAGTGGTCAGGGAGGTTGTTCTTGCACAAGAGCCACATCTGCAGTACTTGTTAATTGTTCTCATCCCGTGTGGTTCACAGATGCCATGTCACAAGCTCATATGTGTTTGGGTGGTCTTGGCAGAACAGGAAGGCAGAGTAATGTCCACAGGATGGAAGAATGTTGGGTTGCTGCTGACACTTGGGATTAGGCTGGGGGTGTCAAGTGGAGAACAGCCCTTCTTTTTGACCCTGAGACCAGGCACTACAGTTACAAGTAGAGTCAACTAAGGTACAGCCCTCCTTCCAATTTGCTTTTCACAGTTTTTAGACTTTGCATTTTTATGGTTAAATTTTTCTTCAAGGATTGTTTGTACTGAGAAAAAGAAATCATACTTTTAAAGTGTATATCTGTTTGCCTTCTAATCTCAGGATGATATACAATAGCTTGGGGATCTGAGAAATAAAACATGAGTCAATAATATTTTTCTGTTCCTTTGTATGTTATAAACAAATTCACGTCACTCTTATAATATCCTCATACACTTGTAGTTTGAAGAGGATTTTGTCTTTGTCTCTTTTTATTATTCTTAGTGCTTTTATATCTGTGTCAAAGAATTGCAGAAAAAGCCCCACCATGCAACTGAGGGCAAGTTTGGAACATTTTAGCTCCAAAAGTGAATTTTTTTTCATTAAGAAATAAATAAGAGTGTTGATTATATTTGAAGCTAGTTCTCTTTTATTTAGCATCTATGTGAGAAACCACAGCTATGGTTGTGTTTTATAGAATATTACAGAACAGTTTCTCTTTGCCTCTGTAGACATCAGTGATCCTAGTGAATGACTTTAAATTAATCCTGCCCATTTTGACATTCATGGGAGCATTTCTACTGACTACAGTGAAGCCAAAAATCTGTCTAATATGTTTTACATTGGGTGACAGAGTTTAAACCCAGGTGAACCTGTTTCCTGACAACACTGTTATGATTTTAGTTTTACTTATGTGTTTTTTGTGACTGTGTAATGGGATGTTAATCCAGACTTCCAGGTGCTAGGAGGAGTGTAAGAAGAAATAAGAGGTGTTTGTTCTTACCTTTCCTCTCTTTAAGAGGTTTTCTGTCCCATGGAAAACTTTCTGAGGAAGCTTTCCTTCCTATATGCACATTTATAACAGGTGAGCAGAAATCAAATCATAAAAGCCCCATCCAGGTGAATTGTTGCTGTATGCTTTTTACAATGAGTTAAGGTAGAATGGCATTGTGAGATTACCATCTATTTTAGATATTTTTTTTGTCTTGTATCTATTGGTTCCTTCAATAAGTTTCTTTAAAAGTGTGGATTTTAAATGGTAGACTTCTAACTAGCAACTTACTTTTTGATAATGTCACTTGTAAAATGAAATTTGAATGCTAAATGCTATAGTTTTGAAGTACTGTAGTAATAACAAGATTAATTATTAGAATTTGAATTTCAGTACTAGAGATTTTCAGAATGTGGTGCTATTTTTCTTCCAGGTTCCCATAGCACTGCACTGCCACAACTAGTTCAATGGTAACTACTATTTTTTTCCCCCTTTTTTTCCAGTCTTCCACAACTATCACTGAGTATGGTCATGTTGTCTTTCTGGTTCAAAGAACACTGTAAATAACTACAGCTAAGCAACTCTGTGGCTCTGGCAACTATTTCAGTTGTTACTATTTCACATGATTTAAAATAGACACTTTTTTGGTTTGTCCAATGTTATATTGAGTATTTTTTGCCAATTTTTTTTTTATCTGAGATTTTTGAGACAATTGGTCTTACAACTTTGGCTCTACCACTTGAAAATGTGGAAATTTAAAATTGTACTTGGTAGAGAAGAGAGGGGAGACAATCTAAATATTGTTCATTCTCTTTCCTAACAAAAACAGAGCAAATGACAAGTGCTCTTAGCTTTTGTTTCTTACATTTCTAACCACACTTAACTTTCCATAACTCCTCAAATTTGCAGAGATTGGACAGTGGAAAAGTTATTTTGATTTTTTTCTCTTGGATTCCTGAGTAGCTTCTTCAGTATTGAAAGGAGTTAAAAAACCTAGAGTGAAAGGTGAACATGCAAAAGATCAATCCATGTGTTTGTGAAAACAGAAGTCTTCTTTCTGATGCTCTATCCTGAGAAAGTAGAAATATTATAAAGATGGTGTAGCTATTTCTGGAACATTCCTCTTTTTGGGAACCAGTTCAAGACAAAAATTTCCTTTTGAAACAATGTAAGTGAAGCTTCCTTAAAGTCATGCTAAAAAATAGATTTGAGTGACCTGTGGAAAAAAGTAGTCCAAAAATCTTTTGATTTGTTCCATGGCAAAACTCTGACCCACTCAGTTGAGCAACATCTTGCAGAAGCCACCATCAGCTAGAAGGGTTACCAAGGAAAGCGACCCAAACCTTTGGGGCTTTTTGCTGCAGCTGCCACCACAGATTGCTGCACCTTCTCAGAAAAAAACCAGGAAAAAGAATGCTACCAATCCTGAGGCTCACATCCACAGGCTTGACCCATGGATAGTCAACACACATCTCTCTGTGGAGGAATGTGCTTTGCTGTGAGAGCTGCAGGGGCAAGCAGCTATCACTGGGATGCGGAAGAAGTGGATTTTCGTGGGTCAGGTTTGGAACATGCCATTGGAATGTGCTTGCTAGGGTTCTCCCAAAAAGCAGCAGGGTTTCATCATTCTTCCCCAGAGTAGCCATGTTGATTTGAAATCTCAGCCACATATTTCTGTGTTCTATAGGAGGAATTTTAACTTGTGGCCTCTTGGTTTACTTCTAACCTGTAAAACACTGGGGATTTTGAGAATCAAAATAAACTTCCCTGCAGTGCTTGCAGGCCTAAGGTCTCATATCTTGTCTCTCAGATGGAGATGTGAATCGAGTCTTGACTTGAAATGTTAATACCACAACTGAGAGAGTTGCTATATCACTCAGCCTGACTCCAGGGGGAAAAGACCAATCACTTTAGAGTTAAAATGCTTGAGTTAGAAAAAGCATGTGAGCCATGATTGACATTCAGTTATAATTTTTTTTGCGCTGTTGGCTGATACCTGAGAAATTCCCTGGGCTTAGAAAAATAAGGGTCACTGAAGAACATGTCTCAAGGCTGCTGCTCCCCCATAATATATGGGTAGGATAACAAATTTCCGTACTCTGGAGAATAAGATGCTATATTTAAACTTTTTAAAGCGTGAACTGATTTATATGACAGGGGCTTCCTTTTAGCTAATGATAGTGCAGAATGTCCTTGGTGAGACTCACTGAAAAGAGTAGGCCAAGCATTTAATAGTTTTACAAAAAATATGACCTGCAGTCCCCTAATCTCCACAAGTAGCCAATTGAATTTGTCATGCCAGATCCTAATCTGATAGTGCATTGGGAATCCTGCACGAATACAGCTGGGCATTCCATGTGCAGTCTGGAGAGTCTGGGTTTATTATTAAGTTATATTCAATAAAACATGTCAGAATGGATTCCTTTTCAGGAGATGATTTATAGGCACTAAGTCTGGGTTTTGCAGTAGTTCCATGAAATACAGTTTTTCGAATATATCTTAAAAAAGTTAATGCAGTTAAGATTTCACTCAGCCAGTTTATGGAGCCTCTGAAAATAAATTTAGTTTCAATAGAATGACATCTCTCATAAAAGCCATATCCGTCTTTCTTGAAATTCTGTTTTTGAAATGAGAGCTGACAGTGACTTGTACTGTCAAAAACATCTTTGCTGGTTCAGTCTCAGGACAGTCACTGCGTGACTTATTCTTTTACGCTGCGGAAGACATACGGTCACAAAGAGTACGGCATTTCTCTCCCACATCAGAGCTTGCATTAGCTCTCATTAAGAAATTCTCTTTGTGCTCACATCTTGGTTTGGCAATGCCAGCTGTGACCTCTGTAATGAACCTGTGCAGGACCTACAAGGAGGTGATGTAGAGTGGAGGGTAAATGACAGAAGCATGGGCATGGAAGTCCAACAGAATCACCTAGTGCATGAGTATAATTTGTCTCAATGATGTTTCTTTGTCTGGTAATCCTATGCTGGAGGGTATTTTGTGTTTCAGCCATATTGACCAGCATACAGCAGGTTCCTATGCAGACATCAAATGAAAATCAGAAATTTTACTTGCCCTCGTTTGGTCAACTTGAATCTCTTAAATGAGTGTTTGATGTGTTTCTTCTAAGAATTTCTTTCCCCTTTTTTTTTTTTTTTTTTTTTTTTTTTTTCTCCTAATTGGAAATAGTCCTAGTTACAGGTGTGAATGATCACATTAAAGATCACATTTTAGCTATTTTAGATGTTGTGGTTTCTGAATAATCTGTTCTTCCATAGCCCAATTTTTCCAGTGTCTTATTCCAATACTTTGAACTTCAAAAGTTTGAAACTCTGACATACTTTTGGTTTGCCAGAAAAAGATGGTATCCAAGTGAAAATTAAGAGTCTCTGTGTGCTTCTCAAGCACTTCAGTAGTATTTCCAGAAGAATCACCTCTGACTTTCTACAAAGAATAGGGTTTTGGTACATTTACATTAAATTCCACGAAATGTAAAACTTTTAAAAACTGTACTTGGTTTGTTTCATAATTTGGTTTTTAGAATGGCGTTTAAAAATTTAATTTCAAAATCATGTGCCTGTAAAACATTGAATGAAAAGCAAAACCAAGAAAAGGTTTTTTTCACATTTGTTTTAGCATACATGGAAGTATGAACTAGGGCATCCTTTATTATTCATGACATTTAATATTCTTCACTGCCAATGCACATATGTCAAAACAGAGAGATTTTCTTTTGGGCCTTTCATTACTGATCCTGCTGAGAAACTACTTTTCTCCTGTGCATCAGAGACAAACATGCACTTGTGTATCTCATAAGCAGGAGAAAAGTATTTGTAGGTTTTTAGCACTTCTACTGCTGTTAAAGCACTTCACACTTGTTGATATCATCATCAGAGGACCAGGACAGCTTTTTAGCAGCTATTGATAATGATGTGACAGGACCTCTCACCTCTGACACAGCAGAAGCTCATCTGCTTCCCCCTTGGCTAGGTCAGGCTGGAGTAAGCTTGCCTTGTGAATTCTCTTGGCTGAAAACATCCTTAGCCAGCAATCAACATCCTGCCTTGAATGCATGGGAAGGGATAAGCTAAAATTTGTGACTGACAGACACAGCACTTCTACAAACTATAAAAGGCCACTATAATTTTAATAAAATCAGAAATCTCTTACACATTCTCTGAGTATATGAGGAGTTCTCCTCAAAAGCCAAGATGTCAGCCTCAAGTAACTTTCCTGGGATTTGAGAGAAAGGAGGCTCTTTGCACACCACCATCATTCGTTGGTAAGTGACCCTGACTTCTAATTTGTACTATTTCTTTGCTAACTATAATATAGGTACCTTTATTATAGTTCACTGTCTTATTGATGCCTCTGGTTTTAGCTTTTATATTTTTCAGATTCTGTGCTGCTTCAGTGTGTAGGTCTGGGCTTCATATTAGGGGATGGTAAGCTCCCTTCAAAGAGTAGGTAGACAAAACAATTCCTTCTCTAGTTGGGGACGAAAGACAACTGACCCAAATTTCAGGCCCAAGAGCATAAACAATGTGGACTGAAGAGAGAAAAACAAGAAGGATGGGACTTCATAGTCTAAAGCTGTAATTGGACAATTAACTCAAATATGGAGCTAATGGACCAAAACTTAAAAAAGTGTGAGACCTTGTGATCAGTTGTCCAGTTTGTGACCATTTTGGTTCATCTTGGGTGTAGCCCTGGCTGGGCTCTTGTGCTGCCCAAAGTGGATCTGTTGAGGCCTCCTATTAAATACCTACTTTATTCTTTAACTCACTATAGTCTCCGTTCTAGATCAGCCTTCACAAGGCATCAAACTTCACAAGCTACTAGTAGTGTTCTTTTGTTTATCCTGTGTAGTGAGAAGCCTGTTAAAGCCTTCCATCTGCTTTTTCTGGTGTCTATTCAATAAATAATTCATGTTGTAATAACCTGATTGGTCATTATTATGAACTTGTAAGCGAGAGTGGGTTTTGGGCCACTTTAATAAAACTGCTCCCTACTGCCAGAAGCCTGGGCAAAGGCAGGCTAAACTCTACCCCCTCCATTTGTAACATATAAGTACTGTAAATAATTCAGTGGCTATGTTGAACTAACCCAAAATTGCATTTCAATGATTTGAAATAATATTTCTTAGTGTTGAAGTCTCTTTTTATAAGAGTTGAAGTCTCACAAAAGAATGTTACTGAGCAAGCATATAAAAGCATCTGTAAGTTGAACACTGTTGGCTCTTATCTCACTACAGGAAAAATGTTATAGAAGGCTTCTGTAGTGCTATCACAATGTTGTGATAAATATTAGCATTGTCTATAAATTTTGACTTTCCTACATTTATGAAGAGCAATCATGTTTAGGAAGAAAATGCATAATTCCATGCCCAAATTCCATAGTCTGCAGCAAATTTCTGTATTTTTGATTGTTTTGGCACATTCATTGTTTTTACATGTATCATAAAAAGCATAACTTTGTCTAGAATTGGAAGCAATTTCTGCAAGTTGGAAATCAAGCATAAAGTGCATGTACAGTTCTGCAGCTGGAGGGGGACAGCCTAAGAATAACAGTATGGAGAGCAATTGCTTTTGTGTAACATCCTTTGTTTGCTGAGCATTACCTTACAGTGATATATTCACTATGCTCTTTGCTCTGTATTTGAAGCAGGGAACTTGGTGCTCCCTGGAAGTGGATTTTCTTTTCTGACTGCCAATTTATACTAATTAATTTGATAAGGACAGCAGCTGTATCTGCCTCTTAATTCCTTAATCTTAGAATAAGAATTATAAATTGATTAGTCAGAGTTAAATATATCGTATATCATTTTCTCCTGAGAAAAAGCCCTTTAAAAATATTGCATTCTTGTAGCAAGACTGGCCAGCACAGTGATGAAAGCAATTTTCCACTGCTGGAGGAAGTTGTCTATGGTGACTGAATGGAAAGGATAAATGTTAGCTGATAGGAAAAATGGGGAAGAAAATTTTGACTAGGCAGTGAAAATAGTTTTGTGGGTTGATCTAAGAGTGCCTTGCCTCCAGGAATAAGGGTGTCTATAAGTTCTGTCTATAGACAGTTCATCCATCTGTGTGGATGAACTTACTACAGATGTCAAGCAAAGTTCAGGAAAATAGGAAGAATTTCTTTGGGAAGCAATGCATTTTTAGTGCTCCTGTTGGTGAGGGTTTATTATCTTTCATGATGTGATACTTCCTTTCAGTATTATATCTCAAGCATGGAATGAAATATGTTTTTAATTAAATGAATTATTTGGGTATACACACACTACAATTATTAAGGAATTTCCTAAGTTTGCAAAGATTTTTTTTTCCTCTATTAAACAAGTAATCACTGATTTAATATCTGGAATTAATTTCTGGAATCACTTTGTTGTACTTTAAGTGAATTTACCGTGACGGAAAAGTCTTATAGTGACCACAACTGAGGTACTTTTATGGATACTATTGATTTAATCATCTGTAACCATCTGTTTATTTATAATCTAATCTGGATGACAAGTTATTCGGACTCTTTGCCTTTGATGGCCTTTGCTGAGATAACCAGGAAGGCTTTTGGAAAGTAGTTTGACTGTTTCATCAAAATGGATGTTGTTCCCTAGAGACTAGCCTGAGATTGTTATTACTCACAAATGAAATGAGCAGATTAATTTTTATTGCTGGATGAAGGACTAAACCAAATTCAATTGAAAGATTCAGCAGTTTTTGGTGGTTTAAAGGAAGCCATATTTTTGCTATTTGAAAAGAGATTATACTCTTAAAAGCACTGTGCAATCAATCTGTTTTATTATCCTTACCAGCAAACACAACATTTATTCAGTAACCAAATTGCTAACAAAGAAGTATGAATGAAGTAGAGGATAGTAGAGCTTTGTGTTTTTCTGGGTTTGACCTTTCTGCCTTGTTTAAAGACGATTGTGAATGAGATCTGAGTGGCATCCCAACATCTTTCACTGAAAAAGTGAAAGCTTTGATGTGAGTCCTGAAAAGGGAAAATTGGACAACTGATTTCTTTGCGAGTTTGGCTTGGGAAAAAAGATAAAGATTATATTGCGCATAACTCAATAAATGTTTATCTATGCTAGATGGCTTTTTTTTTTTTTTAATTAAATTGATTTGCAGAAATGGAGTTTCCACAGAAGCAGTCTCAACAAGCTGCATGGTGCAACACAAGAGCTTCCTGCACCTTTAAACTCAGTTTCCTGTTCACTACCTGGGGAGATTGTCTGTGTTCCACCAGCGAAGTGCTAAATCTTTGAGGAAGTCTTAGTGTTTGAAGTAATCTCACATAACATCCATTTGCAAGATTTGTGTGCTAACATTTAGCAAGCTCCATATTCCTTCTATCCTTCCTGTTTTGAGGGAACCTGGTGTTGGTTTTTTTGTTTGTTTGTTTGTTTGGTTTTTTGTTTTGGTTTTGTTTTTGGTTTTGGTTTTTTTTTGTTGTTGTTGTGGAACGAGAGTGGAGAACTCTGAGAAGCCTCTCTTTATGGAAAAGCTGGTCATCTGCTCTTTCATGTACATAGTGATGCATTTGTGTCTGCCTTTGGCTCTGGGAGGGGAGATGGATGCTGGTGCTCCTTACCACCTCAGTTTCAGGTGATTTTATTGTGGGTTTTGTAACAAACTCTTGAAGAACTTGGATCTGTCTAGGCAAGACTATTTTCTTGTGTGTGCATGTGCATTCCCATGAATTTCTTTGTTCTGTTTAACTGTTACTTAATAATATTTACCTTTTCCTTTTTAAATGAAATATATCAGTGTTCTGTATATTTGAAGCAATTTTTTTTGTTTTGTTTTGTTTTGTTTTGTTTTGTTCCTAATTTCTATTTAATTACAATTTTAACAAAACACTTGGAAAGGAGCAGTGTACTCTCACCTCATTCCGGGGTGCAATGAATCCAGCTCTTTCTAGGCTGATTATGTTTCCATGAAAGATGATGAAGCTGCCCATCTCACTCATGTAGAGTGATAACTTTGCAGAAATCAGTTGTAATATTAATGAAGCAAAATACCACTCAGCATGAGGAAGGCTGGTGGGAGAAGGTGAAGTAGAGTTTAAAGCTTTATCTGGATCTTTATAATAACCAGATTGTTTGTTCTACACAGCCTAAATAGCTGAATGCAGAAGTATCCATGATTGAAAAATGATGGCATGTGGTGAGGTAAATGTTGGCAAGCTCAGAGGACACATTTGACATGATGTGCCTATTCTAGGAAGCAGCAATGAAGTAGTTAAGATAGATGGGAATCATGCAGCTAAAAATCCTGCATGTAATTTGAAAACTCATCCAAGGTACTTGGAGCCCATTTTTATTGCTGTCTCTCAGGATTTGTGCACAGTTTCTGGAAAACACAGTGTATGCTGCTGATAGAAATAGCTATCTTTTTTCTGCCATCCAAATGCCAAACAAAGAGGAATGGAAACCAAAGGGAAACAGAGTGCTTTTGTAAAACCTGTCACTAGTAAGGTATTTTGGGGTTAACTTCAGTCAGGTTGCATCATTCTCTGGATGACCATGTATAAAGTAACTTTCTTCTCAAACAACTGACTTGCTCCTTTTTTTACCAGGAGTTTAATTTGAAGGAGGTAGGCATTACTTTGGTAATTAAAATTATAGAGAGTTCATGGAATTTCTCCTGAGAAAATTCTGCTGAGAAAAACAGTGAGTCCAGTTTTACTGGAACAGAGCATCTGAGTTTGTGATTGATAAAACAGGTGCTGTACATTTTTGAAATTATTTCTTTGTGAATACTTGGGCAGAAACCAAGAGTTATTTCACAGCAAAAAAACATAGGTGTATTTGAAATGAATTATTTGCTTCTAAAAATGAACTTTATTTTTATTTTTAATTCAAACAATCCTAAATTCTCCAGTTTTTTTTTTTTAATAGACTATATCTTACTTCCTTGAATACTGTATTCAGGTGTTATCTTCTTCAGATCTGAGATGGAGAGTTCAGTTTATGCACCATGACAATGGATTTCCTCTGCTTGAGGATCTGCCTGATGCCAGCCATGCAT
The DNA here is from genome assembly GCA_013397555.1 of Urocynchramus pylzowi. Lineage (NCBI taxonomy): Eukaryota > Metazoa > Chordata > Aves > Passeriformes > Fringillidae > Urocynchramus > Urocynchramus pylzowi. The sequence goes on along the minus strand of VZRH01006178.1, from coordinate 44,557 downwards.
ATTAGCACATGAGGGATTTCCTTCTGTGTTCTTCCAGAATAGTCATAGTTATTATTTGCAGGACATATCAGAGAACAGTAATTTTTTGTGCTCCATAACCTGTAAGTAACTAATTGCAATATTAATTGCAATATTAATTGCAGTATTAATTGCTCTGGTGGTCTCAGAGCTCATCTGGCAGCTACCTGTATTTACAAGCGGACCATTGAACATGCATGTGTGAGGTGTTTCTCCTTTTTTTTTTTTTGGTGATCATATGGGCTTACTGGATATACTGGACTATTTCATAGTAATCATAGATTATAACATAAACATTATCATGTTTCATAGTAATCAAAACTGCACTCAGAGTACTGCAGGATATAGTAGTTCTAAGATTAATAAATTACTCTTGGATGCCTTACTCTTATGTATAGGTCTTCTATAATTAAATACATATAGTGCTCCATAGCTGTGGTTTTTTGAAGAGAGGAAAGACTTGTAGAAAGAAGTTTGGTTTTTCATTAGTTGGAAAAATCAGAGAAGCTTTCAAATACTTATGTCAGATACCTTTTTTTGTTTTGCTTCTGTTTCAGCAAAAAAGTCAAAGTAATCAATGCATCTAAAAAGAGCATTGCAATAATGTCTTGGACATTAGCAGAAATCAGATTGTGTGCACTCCAAGAGCGATCATTTTGTATTGAGAAATAGTTGCTGCATCACAACACAAATACTCCTTACTCAAATATGTAAGTGTTTTTAAGTCTCATCAGGACAGGCCAGGGGATGCTATCTTGGAGGGTCATGAATTTAATGTAAATAGAAAGTTCTTCTAATAGTAACATTGCTTTTATAACATCAGCAATAAATGCTGGAATAAGGAACTGAATTTCACCATTAAAGTGTTTATTGTTGGTTAGACACTGATGTGTCTACCAGCAGTGTTGATGATCTGATGGTCTGATCAATTTTAACTACTTTTTCCACTGCACTTGGTGGTCCAAGCAATGAAAGGGACATTATTTTAATTCACCATTTCAGAAATGCCCTCAGATCTGTCCTCTCTGCTCCAGTTACTCAGGATGCAGGCAGGCCATGCCGGGTTACTGTGAGCTCTAACAACAGAAAAAACCCTCTATCTAGACCTCCATATGGCACATCACTGGACTACCTAGACATGTGCACTTTTGTCTTTAGTCATTTCATACAGAAAATACAATTAGACTTGGCTGTCAGATGAAATCTGTCACATTCCTCTTGTAGGAGCTGAACTTAGTCCAGTGCAATAAATACAAAAAATACTCACCCATAAAATTGCAAGCAGAGCCTGTAATTTCGCTTTACTTGGCTAATATTTTGTGGAGTCTGGTAGGCACCACTTCCTGGCTGAGCAGCCTGTTTGTACGATCAGTACCATTTCCTGCTCCACCATGCAATAAAGCAGCATATGGCTTTGCCCCAGCTTCCTAACAGGGCACTTTCCTACAGAAAAATGGGACTTTCTGTCTTTCTGAGGAAGAACCATAAAACCAAGATATTTTAAAGCACTTTGCTAAGACTTGGGCTATGTGGAGTTGTGCAGATTCCTGGTGCTTAAGGCCCACCTTTCAAGGATGAGGGCAACAGATATCTTCAACAGAGAGAGAATCTGGGGGAAAAAACCGATTTTTTAGAATAATTATGCCCAGCGATACAACTTGGGCTCTCTCTTTCATAGTAGGCAGGACTGAGGTAATAGCCTGTGCTTAATAACCTTAATGGGACTACATCAATTGCAGTCTACTGACAATCCCAATGAAAAGTTTGTACCTTCATGTTTGAGAAGGATCTTCATGAGGTGAAGAGTGTCACACCTTTGTATGGTGTTGGGAGACCATGCTTAGTGTTCTGCTGGCCCTTGCCTCAGGTTTATCTTATTCTTTGCATCCTGGTCACTTGAATGGTCAGCTGCCCATATTTTTAGCTCTCGGGAAAGATCCATCATGTTTTGATGTTAAAGTGCTGTTTTTTCAGAGGCTTTCCCAGGCACTGGCTTTCCCAAGCACTAGCTTCCCAGCTTGTTTGTGAGTAGGTGACTGGGCTGCAGGAGGTAGTGCCATCTTTAGGGTGGAAGGGAGGAGTCACTGTCAATGTACTGAATTGAAGAGAAGTTGCTATTGCTGTACCATTTGTAGGCATCCAGGACAAAGGTGAGCCATGACTTCTCTGTGTAGGTTGTGTGTATACTCTGTGGAAATAAAGCTATGTTTATCTCCTGTGCTATTAGTCCCTTCTTAAAACCATATTCAACGATAGGAATAGGGAAGGGGAAAATCATATTTTACAGAGCTGCTTGCATTCCAATTCCCTTTTCTAGCACTGTGCTCTTACTGCCCAGTGCTTGAGCTCACTGGAGTTCAGTCTTTCTTGTAATCATCTTTATTTGTAGTACTTCTGCTTGGTGTGAGATGCGTCACTTTGACAGGAGCCTGTTCAGGGATTTAATATTGCATCAAGGAGAACAAGATTAGTCTAGAAAAACATCTAGAATGAATGCAAATGTAGTACATCTCAGATATCAACACTGTAGAAGTCAAATAACAGCAGGATGCTCTAAGGTTGTTATAATTGCAGGTGTAGCTAATTCCCAGTCTTGGTCTTGGTTTTTTTTCTTTTTATAACATTGTGGACTGCAACTGGAAGAGGGCTTCCAGCAAATGTTTGGCATTTTTGCTAGTGTACAGAAAAAACCTCAGAAGAGAGGGGGAGAGAACAGTCCCCTCTCCCTCAGAGGCAAGGAAAACAGTTCAAGAGTAGATTGAATATAGTGTAAACATAAATGTAGAACTGTAATTAACCAGCTAGGGCAGTCTGTCCTGTACTAGGAATCAGCAACATAATAAACAGAAGAAATTGTTCATAGACAATTCATGTTTTTCTCTGATGTGTTCATTGCATTTCGCCTTGTTTCTNAGTAGATGACTTCTCCCCCATAGGGAAGACACTGCCAACAATTGCTCTCCCTGTGCCTTTTTTTTTTTTGCTGCTGGAATCTTTTTAAAAGATCAGTAGTCTGTTGTTCAATTTCAAGATTCAGACATTCATTCTATGCACCATTACCCATGGAAGAAGGAAAAATAGACTTTTATAACAGTAAGTACAATACTCTCAGCTAATGGCCAGTATAAGATGTGCACTTTGCATATACACACTAGTCTTTGAGAGAAGTGCATGGCTTTGATATTCCTTTATCTAATGAGAAAGCAGTTAATAACACTGAACAGTCTTCTGTAGAAGAGATAGAAATTCCACCAACTTATCTTACATGGGAAGAACAGATAGAATTAGATTTGAGAGAGAGAAATACCTCTACGCTCAGTTAAGAGATATTTTTATACTGGAGTCCCAGTGGCAATGTACAGTAAAACCATTTGCCTTTAATTGCTGACATGGAAATGGTATGAATAAAATGGAATGTCCCTGCAAAACAACAGCAAGAAAGGCATCTCATGTGTGATAATAAATAACAAGGGGTTGTTGCCCTGTTCTTTTGAGTTTCTCTAAGCCTTCTGATGTTTATATTCTTGTAATGGAGTTTCTCACACACTTTCATGTAAATAATGATTGTTTTACATTCTTCTCTGTAGGAGGAGAATTTTGATGGACTGTTAGTTTGACCAGTGTGGTTGGAGAGGTGGCAATGTCATTCTCCGATCCACTGTCACTTTTGGAATTCTATAAATGTTGAGGTCTGAAAAATAAAGTGCTCTTTTCCTGTTCCTGTTCAGATGCTGGAACACCTTGCATGAGTTTTATTATTTCTTGTTGTGACGGTGACAAGGGGTAAAGTGGTGCACTTGTGATTTTGGTTTTTGGTAGCTGGGGAGGCCACAAAGATGTCTCCGTGAGATGCTGCTGGAAGCTTCCCACCATGTCCAGCAGAGCCAATCTCTGATGACTCTGAAGATGAACATGCTGCTGGTCAAAACCAGGCCAAGGAGAGAGATTGGTAACACCTCTGTGATGACATATTTAGGAAGAAAATCAAAGTAGCAGTTTTTTCTCCTAGTCAGGTAGGAGGAGGAGGTGAGAACATGTGAAGGGAAACAACATGGAGACACCAAGGTCAGTGGAGAAGGAGGGAGAGGAGGTGCTCCAGGCACCAGAGCTGAGATTCCTCTGCAGGCTGTGGTGAGACCGTGGTGAAGCAGCTGTGCCCCTGCAGTCCATGGGGATCCACGGGGAATGCACAGATCCACCTGCAGCCCATGGGGGAAGTGCCCTCAACAGAGTGGGAGAGCCTGGAAGAGGCTGTGATCCAGTGAGAGACCCGGTGGAGTGAGAGGGCCCCTGCTTCCAGGCTGGAGCAGTCTGACCTTGGAGGACTGCACCCCGTGGAAAGAGAGACCCACATCACAGCAGTTTTGGGAGGACTGGCTGCCCACAGGAGGGACTCATGTTGCAGCAGGTGCAGTATGGCTGCTGCTCATGAGAGTGGAGCCATGCCAGTGAAGTTCATGGAGAGCTGTCTCCCCCATGGCCTCACAGGGGAAGGACCCCTCTTCCGGAGCAGGAGAAGAAAATCTCAGTGATGAACTGACACAAAAACACCCATGCCCCATCTCCGTGTGCTGTCATTGGGAAGGAGAGAGGGTGGGGGATCGGGGTGGGGGAAAAGTGTTTTAAGGGCTTATTTTACTTCTCATTTTCCTCCTGTGATCCTATTAGTAATAAAATTCACTTTTCAATTTAAGTTGAGCCTACTTTGCCCTTGAAATATTTTTCCCAGTCTTAATCTCACTCATGAAGTGTTTGTTATTTTTTTTTTCCCTCCTCTGCCCAGCTGTGGCAGGGGAGAGTGAGCAGGTCACTCTTGTGCGGCCCAGTGTTGGGCCAGTGTCAAACCATGTCAAAAAAGCCTTTGGGTCACAGAAATAATTCTAAAATTTAATACTGACATTTTGTAAAGGCCTAGGTTATTTTGGTGTTTAAATTTTTATTTTCTTTTAGAAGACAGTTTGGGCACTAGTCAGAAAATATTCTTCGGTGTACTTCTTTATTTTTTTTCTTCCCATTTTCACAGTCTGCCCAAATCTGTGTCTTTGGCCCAGTCATCCTAAATTACTCAATCTCTTTCTCAGTCTTTTAAGGCACATGGGTTCTAAGACCATTTCCTCATCAGATGTAAAAGTTTTGTTTGGAGGTACATATAGGAGGAGGATCTAGTTTGTCCCTCTGCTGGTTATAGTAAGTGGTTCAATAAACATGACTAATAATGATGCTCTATCTTAAATGATCAAATATGTTTGGTGGACAGTCACTACTGGGATCTGTGCTGGGGCCAGTTTTGTGTTTTTGTTTTTTTTTTTTTTTTTTTATGACATGGATGAGGATATTGAGTCTATCTTTAGTAAATTTACAGATAACGCTAAGCTGGGAATGTGTGTCGATCTGTTGGAGGGTAGGAGGGCTCTGCAAAGAGACCTGGAATGGTTGGATGGATGGGCAGAGTCCAATAAGATGAAGCTTAATAAGTCCAAGTGTCAAGTCCTGCATTTTGGCCACAATAATCCCCTGCAATACTACAGGCTGGGGACAGTGTGGCTGGACAGTGCCCAGGTGGAAAGGGATCTGAGGGTACTGGTCAGCTGCTGACTGAACATGAGCCAGCAGTGTGCCCAAGGCCAATGGAATCCTGGCCTGTATCAGGAATAGTATGACCAGCAGGAGCAGGGAGATCTCTTCCCCTGTACTCGGCACTGGTGAGGCTGTACCTTGAGTGCTGTGTCCAGTTCTGGGCCCCTCAGTTTGAGAAGGACGTTGAGATGCTGGAGCGCGTCCAGAGGAGGCAACGAGGCTGGTGAGGGGCTTGGAACACAAGCCCTGTGAGGAATGACTGAGGGAGCTGGCATTGTTTAGCCTGGAGAAAGGGAGACTCAGGGATGACCTTATCACTCTCTACACCTCCCTGGAAGGTGGTGGTAGTCAGGTGGGGTTGGTCTCTTTTTCCAAGCAAGAACTGACAGAACAAGAGGACACAGTGTTAAGCTGTGCCAAAGGCAAATTTATGTTGGATGTTCGGAAAAAGTTTTTTACTAAAAGAGTGATAAAGTACTGGAATTGTCTGCCCAGGGAGGTGGTGCAGTCACAATCCCTGGATGTGTTTACAAGACTGGAGGTGGCACTCAGTGCCATGGTTTATTTGAGGTGGTTTTAGGCATGGATTGGACTTGATGATCTTAAAGGTCTCTTCAAACCTAGTGATCCTGTGTGAACTTCTCCATATACACGATCTGAAAAACTGACTTGTGAATTTTACCACTGTATTTATTAAATAAGTCTGGTAGGAATATGGATCAGAAAACTGATCTGTAAAACTGTACAGAAAACTGTAGCCCTTGAGATCCCTGTGAATTATGTTAATGAATTATATGACATATGGATTATGTTATTTTAAAAAATTGGTTACACATCATAATTCCAATTATATTTGGAGTTGAAAAGGATATGTAAAAAAACCCTCCAACCTCAAAACAATAGAACACCCTTACATATATGTAACTGGATTTTTTTTCTTTCTAAGTGCACAAAGTTTTGGATTTTTTCTACTTGGGAAATCAGTTGGAAAATTCCTCAACTGGGATTACAACAGACATTTTTCTGGCACTAAGTTGGTTTGAAAATGCCAAACACTTTTCTCTTAAGTGTTAAGAGAAAAGTATAGGAATGCTAAGGGCTGAGAATGTGGTTGTGTGATCTTGTCTGATGTGGAAGGAGCTTTCTTTTAGGTGGATGGAAGGTTAAATACATCTTTATGATTCTGGGTTTACAGCAAATCATAAAGTTATTAATGGCCAAGGCTTATTAATGATGTGTGCAACACAGAATTATAGCTTTATTAGGCTGTTCTGTTCTGGGTCTGAACTGTAATTCATCCTCGCTTTGAGATGGGTATTGCCACCTAAGCCTGATTATTCTGGAAAACTTGAAAGTTTTATTATTTCTATAGGCCTAATTGTTCTCATTGGGTTGTTTTGCTACAGTTGAACTGCTGAAGCAAGGAGAGATTATCTTAAATTAGGAGGGCTTTTGTGGAAGGCAAGGAGAGGGAAGCTTTGTGGCATGTCTAATTTGAGCATTGATCTTTCATTTCTTGAGAGTTAAGTGTGAGATGGTCATAAATCCTGAGTCTAGGACTACTGAAGACTGGCTAGGCTATATTTCTGCTCCCAGGGAAAGGAAATGCTATTGCACTTAATAAAAATACAAGACCTCCAATAGTTAAAATAAGGGCCTGTACTTAAAAAAAAAAAAAAAAAAAAAAAAAAAAAAAAAAAAAAAAAAAAAAAAAAAAAAAAAAAAAAAAAGGAAAAAAAGAACAAAAAATAACAAAAAGCTAAAAGGTGAAATTTGAAAGTTTTGCTAACAAATCTTTCATTTTTGTAGACTCAGGGCAAGTGGTATCTTTCTACTTCCTCAGTCTCTGGCAAAATACTTCGTGGTGGGGAAGTGCGGAAGGCAAGCAACATTCTTGTTTTAGAGCAGGCAAGTCAGAATTTAGCTTGTTAGGTAATAATACATAAGAGATCGATAGATAATTTTAATCAGAGAAGTGAAGGAATGAATACTACTCAAATTCATTTGAGAAAGACATCCACAAAATAGCATCACATACAATTTCCTTTGCTGCCTATAAATACAACTCTGCCTAAGCCTTTAACAGGTCAGTAGCCATGGCATTTAATTGCCAGCTGCCTTTAAACCTTGAGCATGTCAGCAGAGACACAATGCTATTGGGGATAATTTGTCATTTATGTATTTCCAGAGAGTGATATACAATGTCTTGCTGAAAAGGGTCCTTGTGGGTGTCAAATACTGCTACTGCCTGTAATGGAAATAAAGGGGAAAAAAAAAAGTCTGGCAAATAGATGTTTCTGTAAATGTAAACTTTTAGTTTGCAAGTAGCCTTGTGGCTAAAAGATAATTCCACGTCTGCTGAGGGGAAGTAAAGAGGTGGCAGGTGAACAATTCAACCTCTGTGTTATTTATTGATTGAAAACAACTCCGGGCATGTGTGCTGCTTCTGAAATTTATTAAAGTCAGTTGAACATCCAGAGTGTGATATACACAGACTTGCTCTCTTCCCTCCTTGAATTTAAAATTTTAAGTGCTTCCTAGAGACAGATATAGAATCAGTCATCATGTCTGGCATGTGGTGTGTATTTAGGGCTGGAGCCAAAACTTATTGAAGTTATTGGTTGCCTTTCAATTGACTTCAATTGGTTTTGGCTCAAGCCTTCAAGAAAAAGAAAAAAAAAAAAAAAAAAGACTGCCTGTGGTTCAGTCTAAAGACTTGAAACAAACCCAAATCTTGCTTACCCTCTCAAAATAAGTGGAGATAGGGTAGATGAAGACACCTACATAGACCTGGAGCATTGTGGATGAAGATCTTTGTTTCTCTGTGCCTGCAAGTCTCCAGTTTCTGGTACTGCATAGCCAAGCTGGAGGGCAGGAATTCAGGGCTTGTGCTTATCCCTGTGCTCCTCCTGCACGGGAACGATGGCTGCCAGATGCCTGGAGTTAAAGATGTCTGTCACATGTGTGTTGACTCTGCTGGTACCACCAGCTGCCACAAATTCTGTTCTACATATGGTGGGATTCTCTCACATCTTGGGCAATTACTTTGTTCATAGGCAATTTGTTCTACAGAGGAGGGCGCTTTAACAGAATTCAGATAATTATCTTTCTGTTATAAGGAACTCCTGCCAGTAGTGATGCCACACTCACTAACTGAAATTCCTTATGGCTTTCCCTTGGCTGATAGGGGTGACAATATTTATAAAATGTTAAGAAACTTGTCTTCCATGGGTCTGAAGTATAAAAGGAGAGAAGTTCAGCGCTCTGCAGTGATGCCAGCTACAGCACTGAGGAATGCAGTGCTGCAGTAAACATCAGGAAATGGTGATCCAGTTTTGGGATACCATTTTGGAAGATACATTTAAGCTGTTGCATCCTCAAACATAGTACAGAATATTCCCTTTTATGTTTTCAGGGGACAGAAAAGCTCATGCAGTGCATACTGAGTTTTTCTTCTAATCTGTTTTTCTCTTTCTATAACTTTCTAACTTCTCTGTGATGGCTTTCTGTTTCTGACTTAGTGTTCTTCCTCTTCCACAGAGACAATCTCTGCTTTTTGTCTCAAACACTGGCGTCATATACTCAGCTCAAACGAGGACAAGGGTCTGCTATACCATATATGTCCCATGGCCAGCAGATTTGGGCTGGCCTCAGGTTATTAATTTCCCTTTCCTTTTTCCTTTCCTTTCCTTTTTCCTTTCCTTTCCTTTTTCCTTTCCTTTTTCCTTTCCTTTCCTTTTTCCTTTCCTTT
>VZRH01006178.1:0-34571 GCA_013397555.1 Urocynchramus pylzowi | reverse complement strand
GCCACTTCCTTACTTCCGCCACTTCCGCCACTTCCGCCACTTCCGCCACTTCCTTCCTTCCGCCACTTCCTTCCTTCCGCCACTTACTTCCTTCCGCCACTTCCTTCCTTCTGCCACTTCCTTCCTTCTGCCACTTCCTTCCGCCACTTCCTTCCTTCCGCCACTTCCTTCCTTCCGCCACTTCCTTCCGCCACTTCCTTTTACTTTTTCATGAAGAATGCACTTTATTCTTAAAAACAAAAAAATGTGATACCCTCACCACCATATTTGGCAAGGGTATCACATATTATTGTTTTGATAGGTTCAAGAAATTTATCTCTTCTTGCATCTTGGTGGCACAGAGGATGTGCTGTGATGATTTCGTACTTGGCAGGTTGTACGGGACATATAGATTTTGCATTTCATTACTGCTGCTGGCAGAACAGAGCCAAAAAGATGGATGAACTGTTTGTGGGATTGCCTCCTATTCATTTTCCTCTCTCTCACCCAGGTGCATTTTCTTCCTTGCACCTATCCTTACAGACCTGCTTCAGCAGAAGCTACTCCCCTGGTAGAATAGTATTAAAATGTCACAAATGACATCTGGAGTTCCTTCAGATGAGAAGGTTTCCAAGTAGGCTGTTTAAATTCTCAGAAGCATTTTGTGTATTTCATATCAAAAGGTTGTGTTTGTGCCTTGGTAGGATTTAATCAGGGAAAGGATGAGATGGTGCCTTCCAAAGCAAAGGTGTTCCAGTTTGCTTTGATTTTCCAGCAGGAAATGCCTGGGCAAAATAAGGATCATGCTTTGCTGCAGGGTGTCACATTGCTCCTGTTGGGGCCATGCTTTATTTTGCTGCTGACAGCCCTGCTCTGCTTCTGACTGTGGACATCACTGGAATGATGGACCCTAAAAATGCTGAAATCTGGCAACCCTGGCAACAAAAAGGATTTTTATGCTTTATAAACACACACCCATCCCATGTAGTTTGATGCTGCCACTCTTTTGTGTTTGCTTTTTCCTTGTTTCTGTCACACTTGGCAAAGGCAAACTGGCACCTGCCCCAGATGTCCCTGTTTTATTAAGACTTAGATAAGGAATGAGGTTAGATCAGGAGTCTGAGCAAGCTCTGTCCTTGGAGTTGGGCAGAGAATGTCTGAATGCTCCTTGTGCTAATTGACCAGACCTGCTTGTGGCAGGGCTGGGACTGGGGACACCCCATCTTCTCTTTGATCCAGGTGGTCCTGGGATCTTCTGATCCCATAATCTATTTCTTCTATAGTTTCACCCACTCTCTCCCTGTAAATATCCTCTGAAAGAATGTAAATATCTCTGTAAATATCCTCCTGTCTTCTTGATCATGTATGGCATGCTTTTGAAGTTTCTAGAAGTTTCCAGAAAGCTGTGGTGCAAATGCAGATCGCAGCCTTACAGTACATAAAGGATGCTTATAAAAAAGAGAGAATGCTACTTTTTACAAGGGCAGATAGTGGTAAGGGGACCAATTTCAAAGTAAAAGAGGACAGATTTAGATTAGATTTTAGGAACGAGGTGGAGACTGATGTAAGTCCACGGTTGAATTTTAGATCAGGCTGTACAGGGAGGTTCCTCTGCTCAGGGACTCCTCAGCAACAGTCCAAAGCCCTGTTCAGATCTAGGATTTCATGTTAGCCAACTGGGTGAGGAGAGGGTTGAGAAGGGAGCATCACAGTAAATTTAAACAGCTCCAGGGAGTGTGAGTGGCTCGGAATGCATCCAACTGAGTGGGCAGTGTGGGCACGGCAGGGTGAGCAGGAAGATGTTGTATACTTCCCACTAGTTCAAGTGGAGTGTTCAGAAATGAACAGCAGGCTGCTAAACACTCTGTGTGTGACAAAAAGGATGTGGCAATACAAATGTATCTGCTGTGGAAACATACAGGGGTCCAGGTATGGGGCTGCAAGTAGGGCCAGAGCCTGGCACTGGCATCAGAAGGTAACAGATAACACCTCTGTGAGGTGAGATCAGGTCAATGATCTGCTCTGCTTGCTGGTACAACTCAAAGAGGAGATGGAAAGGTTAAGCAGTCCTCCAATGTGAGGAAGAGATCGACTGGTGGAACCATTCTGAACCTGCCCTAAGGCAAATGTACCAGACAAATGCACCTCAGGAAGTGCTGTGGTCAGTCTTGGGCCCTTCACTTTAAAGGTCATTGAGTATTGGAGTGTGTCCAGCAAGGGCAACACGGCTGGTGAAGGGTTTAGAAAACTTGTCTTATGAGAAACAGCTGAGGGAACTGGGTTTGTTTAGTCTTGAGAAGAGGAGGCTTAGGGGGAAACTCATTCCTCTCTAAAGCTCCCTGAAGGAAGTTGCAGTGAGGTGGGGACCCATCTCTTCTGCTGTGCCTTCAGTGAAAGGACCAGAAAAAATGGCCTTAAACTGAGACAGGGAAAATTCAGATTAGATATTAGAAAAAAAAAATTCTGTTTGGGTAGTCAGGCATTGGAACAGGTTGCCCAGAGAGGTGATGGAGTCACCATCCCCAGAGGTGTGTAAGAGGCACCTGGATATGGTGCTGGCTGACATGGTTTGGTCGTTTAGTGGCAGTGCTGAGTAGATGGTTGGACTGGATGATCTTAAAGCTCTCTTCCAACCTTGATGATTCTATCCTCCAGACAACTTACCTTTTTTAACTTTATATCCCCAGATCTTCACCTATTTGTATTTTTATTACATTCTCATATTTATTGTAAGACGAGGGACCACAAGGTACAGCTCAGGTTTTCATGAAAATCTGGATGAAAATCATCTCATAGAAGAGATGATTTTAAAGAACAGCCACAGCTTTATTTTCGAAATCTGGGCTTGTCACATAGATATTCTGTCTCTGGATGGGATGAGGCTACTGTTGAAACTTTGTATGAAACAGTGATATTTATTTTATTTAATAATAGAAAAAATCCTTGTATATAAAAACCCCATAAATTCAAAAAAGGTTGAGAAAATCACTGCTAATATTTTACATGAAATAAAGGGCCACAAAAAATGGATGAGGACCAAGAACTACTAGCAACACTTCAGGATCCATTAACACAGAGACAATTACAAGATTAGGCCATAATTATCTCGCATAATACCAATTTAAATAAAGAAGCATTTCTTTTACTATTCCCATTGGAAGCAGCTTGCAATTTTACAAATGCTAGAGCTTTCTCATGAAAATCACTGCAAAACTCTCAGTGAGGCAAATAGGTAAATTTGCTTTAAAATTCTACCATCTGGAGACAATCTGGAAAATTGGTCTTTAAAACAGGTAGTAATAATACTTAAAGAAGCTGTCATCTATTTTTCAACTCTGACTGCTGTTCTCAGTGCAGTCTAGGTTGGAATGTGGCAAATACTTTTATTGAATTCCTGTTCCTCTGCACTAAGTATGATACCTTTGGTGTATGTTCATGATTTGTGGTTTTACAGCAAGAAAATTTAGCCACGCAGTTTTCAAGATTTTTATAACTTAAAGAAATGCCTGAAACGGCAAGAAAGAGGAAAAAAAAATTGGACTAAGCAAAAAAAGAGAAATCTAAATTAATTAAAAATGAAAAAAAAAAGAGTGATGAGGCAAAAATTGGTGATGTCAAATCTTCAGTGTTACTGTTATAAAGACATACTCATAGAGCCATAAGCTTTGTCTCTAGGAGTCAAGATTTGGTCAATCTTTTGTTGACCAAAGCTGTGGGTAAAATATATTCCTGTAAAGTTAATTAAAAATATCTGAATTAAAATTGATGGCATGTGTATTTCTGGATCATAATTGGTTATAACACCCAAAGAGCATGCAGACACATGAGATGAAATACCTAATCTGATGCAAGGGGCATTTATCTGGCAGGTATACTATGACAGGTAAATTATGGTGTGGCCAACCTTAAGTCTTAGGTAAACTGCTGTCCAAATTAAAATTTAGCGGAAACCTTGTGTTCTTCAATAGACAATCAACAAATAAGACACATTCTGCTGTTCTTTGTCTTTTGTGTCTCTACTGAATGGGTTTCTATCAGAGATGATATCAGCACATTGCAGAGGCTGCATTAGCGTTAATAAGCACTTTGCTGAATTTTTGAAGACTGGAAAATAGAGCTGCAAAGTGCAGATCAGTTAACCCTTGGTTGCCAGGTAGTGCAGCAATTGTCAGGGGAGTGCTGTCAGTGCCACATTAAGTCCCCTGCCATGCTTCTGGGTTGAGGAAGGTCTTTCATCCTCCTTCTTCACCTCATGAACTGGGGCACTTCTCAATCTTCTTGCTTGGTCTGTCAGCATTTAAATTCAGCAGTACATGTGTGAATCATAAAATGCATATGCTGAGCTCAACCTGTAAATCTGGCCTTGGGATTGTTTCTAGGGCATCTGCTTCAGGGAAGCTGAATAACCCCTTAGGATCTTTGTTCCATGACACAGAATCCTTGTGCCATGGTCTGGCCTTTGAGCCTTCCTGTCTGCCTCTCTGGACCCTGTCTCTGAAGAGAAGTGTTTTGAGAGCACTGAACACTTTTGCTGCAGGTGGCAAAAATGGCCTAATTCAAAACATGAGGGAGTTGTGCTTGCTCTGCACTCCAGCTTTCTTTGGCAAAAGGCATGGGGCTGTATTCCCATCTATCATACCCTGGTATGACTTTGTTGAAAGCTGATCTATACCAGAGAGGGTTTGACCCATTGCAGCTTGGGTGAACAGGAGCTAAGAAAATCTACATGCATATTGGTAAGAGAATGAAACAATGAGCTCTGTGGTTGGTGGCGTCCTGAGGAGGAACGCAGTTATTTTAACCTATTCCATCAGAATGAAAAATAAATATGAACTAACTGTATAGAATTCTTGTGGTTTGCTTGCATAATTTCTTTCCCTATGTGGTATCCCTTGCCTTTGGGTGGTTTTATGATGATCCTCTCTTCCCTAATCATCTGCTCTATGCCCAGAAATGGTTGCTGTAATTTTAAGCTGGGTTCAGGGAAGAGGGGCAAGCCTTGGAGCTCTTGTGCAGGCTTTTTCAAAAGCCTCACTCCCAGGTGTGCTTGGTGCAGTGTGGATCAGTGGTTACATTGTTGCTTATCTAGCTTGGTTTTTTGTTATCTTATGTAAGAAGGGATTTTTCCCCTTTCCTTAGCCTTGGAGACTGCAATCCTTCAGCAGCTTTTGTTTTCTCTTGAATTATTTGGCTTGGTTTTGGTCCAAGGTCAGAGAGTCAGTGGGGGATGATAGGACGGGACCAGTGAGGGAACCACGGGGCTGCTCCACCTTGGCCAGACCTCAGAAAAACTGACCCAGCCAAAGAAAGGACCCAGCTTAATCTGCAGTGAGAGACCAACATCAGAGATTCACCAGGTTCCTATCTGTTTTTGTCTGAGCTGCTGCGTGAACCTTTTGTTTTGCTTCCTCGAGACAAAGACTGGGTGCAATTTTGTTCCTCCCTGCCATGTGGTTGGCCATTTCTTTCCCCTTCTCTTGTATTTTTTTTTCCTGCTGTGGGGGTGTGTGTGTGTATGTGTAGGGTAAGGTTCTGACAATTCAATATCTAGCACTTATTTATTTTTTCCCGGGTCGTGTGGACATTCAGTTTGTCAATAAACAGTTGGTTTTTTTCACTTTCATCCACTAGTACTCATTTTCTCAGTGGCAGAAAGGGATTGTTGGAACCTCATTTTTTGCTAGAGGAGACACTTATTCCAGAGTTTCTTCTTCTAAACTTGTTTCTAAACCGAGAGAGTTCTGAACCACTCTTCCTCTTGCTTTCCTCTTGTATTCCTGCACTGGTATAATCCTTAGCTTTACAGGACTTTGTATAGATCCCAACAGTAAATTTTGGTGTAGCCTTTTAAGATGGCTCATTGCGGTCAGACTTTTCTGCAGGAGGTTGAAGTCCACATTTGTATATTAACATTTAAGCCCCTCTCAAGGCTTTTTTCATCTGGCTTCAGAGATGAGAGAAAACAGTTTGAAAATCACATTATTGGTTGTTGCTGTTGCTTTTTTACCTCCTGGAAGCTATTAGTAAGTTGTATTAATAAAAATGGAAGGGAGGTCTCCTTTTCGTGGGGATCTATCTTTCAATTTAGTGAAAACTGCTGACTTGGAACCTGTTGTTAGAGAAAATGAGAGCTCTTCACAAGTTCTGCATTATGGCTTTGCAGGTGATAAACAAGGCAGATCATCCAGGCAGAACTCTCACAGTATTGTTCAAGTTGTGCATTTTACTTTTTATAAATCATTGGAGTAATTTTATCCATAAATAATAGCTACATTTTTATCCTTTTTAGAAAACAGGTGTCTGATATGCTATGATACACCACCAGCACCCAGGACTCAGGTTAAAGAAAAATCTAAAATCAAATACTTACTTTTGGGTAACTGAACTTCTGTAAGACCTGAATACTGTTTCTTCTGGAGCCGGGTTTCTCAGTAAACACCTTCTGAATGTGGCTTCCAATCAGGATTTGAAAATTTATCAGACCATTCCTTACCTTGGGTGAGAAGACGTGGGTTAAATTATTAGTTGGGATTTTTTCACTGTCTTACACAGGAGAAAAGTTCCTTCGTTGCTTTGGAGTTGACGCACAAGTTGTGTATGGGAAGAGTTGCCAAGGTGATTGTCAGTAAACCAGGCTAAGCCAGATAAGGTGCCTGTACAGACTGGTTTTCAACTAAGAGAATAAATATGAGATAGATTCAGCAATTCCATCTGAAAGGCTACGGTTTAGTTGGAGATGGTTTCATGTTTTCTGAAGAAATTTTTCTTCCTGACAGCTCTGGAGGGCAGCATTGCACTTTGGATGACAGAAGGCTTGCTCTTAGCTCCTTCATTAATGGAAAAAATGAAAAAGTGAATATAACATATTTTTTAAAGTATGTGTGTGTGGGAAGGGGTACAGGAACAAAATGAATGAGAGAGAAACAAACGAAGGAAAAATGTAAAAGAAACCCTAACCCAGAATACAGAATTGGGATGGGGGAGGGGAGGAAGGTGTATTTGGTTTTGGGTTTGTGCTGTCTATTCCTTACACATTCCTTCAGAGTGTGTATAGTACCAAAGAACTGAGATCTTCCTGGACATGCTATACTGGATAACCTCTTGAAATGGAAAACTACTATTATCTTAACTTCTCTGTGGTGATCTAGTAATTTTTGCCTATCCATCTTCTCACCTTGTATGTTTCTATACAGCCATCTAGAGTATTCATTTTAAGCCACAGCTATTAAAAGATTAAATTGAAAGCCTGTTCTGCCTGCAAGTAGCCTCTTAAAACAAGCTGCATAAACACCCTTTAAGTCCTGCAATGCCTTGTGAGAGCTGTATTAGCAATGGCCCAGGGCAGCAGGGAGGAGGAGGTTGAAAGCCCCTCTCCCTCTGCCTTCTCCTTCCCCTCTTTTTTTCCCTCTCCTCTCTTTTTTTTTCCTTTTTTATTTTCTTCCCCCTCATCTTTCTGTAGCTGCCACTCTTAGTTGCCCTTATCTGTTTCAAACCTGAACTGTACCTTCTGCCAGGGAAAGTAAACATGCAGCCTCAATGCCAGGTCAGGTATGTGAGAGCCTGGTGGCTTGCAGTGATCCACCCTGGGTTCCACCAGGCTGCTGCTGATGCGTGCAATCCGTGTGCAGCCTTTTCCTAGAGGTTCTCCCTTAATAACTTCCTGTTAGTTCCAGCCATGTTTTTCAGAGACTGGAAAAAGGTGATCTGTTTCAAGACATCTTGAGAACTTGGAATGTGTGGTAGGGAGTTGATCAGGCCTTGCTCTGGTGAGGTGGTGTCCTGCTCCTGATACCCTTCAGCTCCACAGTGTCTGTCAATCATGGCATGGAGGCAGCCCCCCAGTGTTGCCTAAACCAGTCCCTGAGTGACCAAGAGACTGAAAGTCCCACCTGGGAAGAAGGCTTTAAGAAGCCTGGCCACAAGGTAAGCATGTTGTCCTTTTACCCTGCCTTCATCTTGAAGCTTTACACTGCTGGAACCCAGGAGTTGGTAGCTATGTCTGTTTTTCTATATCTTTTGTGTCTTTCTGTTTTCTTCCCTTTCTTCTTCTAACTCCCTTCTCATGGGAGTTACATTGAAGGGATTATAAGGTCTTCTACGTTCAATGGGCTAAGTGTATGCTGGGATAAGTGATGTTATGTTGTATTCACTCCTTTGCCAGTGTTCCTTAATTTTCTATAGTTTGCCAGTAAACTTTTGTGTATTTTTACCTCTTGAGAATATTTATTGAAATTTTCTCCTTTGCACCTACACAGAGCAAAAAAACCTTGGTTTCCCTCTGAGTGACTGGGCTGTAACAATAAT
This sequence comes from Urocynchramus pylzowi, assembly GCA_013397555.1. Taxonomy (NCBI): domain Eukaryota; kingdom Metazoa; phylum Chordata; class Aves; order Passeriformes; family Fringillidae; genus Urocynchramus; species Urocynchramus pylzowi. The sequence goes on along the minus strand of VZRH01006178.1, from coordinate 26,288 downwards.
CCAAAGAATGTTCTCAAACTTTCTGTAAATGAGCTTACATGACATGAAGCTGTGGCACTTCTTAAAGAGGTAATCAAAGTGTTCACAATCCAGAGGCAGGTCTGAATATGGATGCTCAAACCTATTTTTGCTTAAAGCCCTTTGTTATTGCAACTGAAATTGAGTACAGTTCCCTTCCCATGTGACACCTTTCTCTCAGTATCTGATTTTGGTTTGCCTCGGGCAATTTCATGTCAATGTCCTCTTTGCCTGACTTGTAAGAATGTTTAAGTGCAATTCAGGATTGCAATGATGGTGCTGTAGAAATGGCAGTGGAACAAGCTGCTGGGATTTGTGATGGTTGTTATATTGTCCAGAATGTTGTTTTCATGGACATCAGGGCCATTAGCTTAATTAGAGTCCCATAGGAGCTTGGTAAAAGAAACATTTTTCTTCCTGAATAGACTTTTTAAGTCTAGAAAGCCACACCTTTCTGGGTTTTTTTTCCCCCCAGAATAACTTAGGTTGGGACAAGTTTCTTAGACTGGAAATAACTTAAGGGAAAGAAAGAAAATATCTTGGGTATGAGACCAAGGTTGGAGGCCATGGTCAACCTAATTCAGCAAGAGGACCTGGGTCTGGTATTTTGCATGTCAGGTGAGACCTGGATTGTTGATAGTCTCAGGCTTTGTGTTTCCTTTCACTTGTTTATGAAAAAAAAAATCCAGAGTTTAAGATTTGTCCTGACATAATACACAAAATTTTTTGAAATTTCCAATGCTTTCTCAGGAAAAGTAAATAATTCTCATTCTGCATTCAGCTCTACAAAGGTGTACGAAAATTTTCACAAGGATGAGCCTTTACATTTGAATAGCAACCTTGTCAATGTCACTGATTTAATTTAAACGAGAAGTGATTCTTTCCTCATATATTAAAGGAACTTTTGGAAAGAAAGAAGCAACAGAGGAAATGTTGTGCTTTGGCCAAAAGTACAGTTTGGGCAGGGCATAAAAGACCACATGCATATTAATTACTTCTGTTGAAATTTAGCTTGACTGAACAAGGTTTAATTATTTAATCATAGTATTCTCTTTAGCTGCTGAGGCCAGGAATATAGTGATTCTGTTCCCTTTCCTACCCTCCTGTGTTTAATTTATGTGATTTCTTGTACTTAACTCTCCTGCTCTCTGAATAGGAAGAGGTATTAAAATTTATTTCTTGGCATGATGTTTTTATATTTGTGCCTTTTGTATGTCTCATGTCAATTTTAACTGGTGGGTTACACTCATTACGATTGATGGAACATTGTGATTTATTGAAAGCTCTAGCAGCTATTATTGTTTATTCACTCAAATTCCAGAAGAGTCTAGAAGCTTTGAAATGGGATTAATGGGTTTATAAGGACTCTACAAAAATGCTTCCTGGTTCTCTGTTTCAGTGTATCTTCCTTTCTTTGATAGATATATTCCTCCCTTGACAACTTAGTTTTATTGTGGTTTGATTCAAGCTTTAAATAATACCTTTCTTCTTCTACTTCAAGCCTCTTCCAAGCTTGCACTGAAAGGACAAAAAGCATCTTTTAAACCCAGTGAGACTTAGGAGCAGAATGTACTGAAGTTATAGAGAACTTTTTATGGACTTAGTTGGCCTGAAGGGTATCTGTCAGGCAGACATTTAACAGGCTGCAGCATTTAGAGATGTGTAATTCATTGAAAGTGATGCTGCTTTGCTTTACCAGAGTGCCTGGTGAGCCATTTTCCTAAGGACACTGCTTATTGACGTGCTTGTGGATTGCCTGGCCACTTGGTCTGGTCCTTACTTGATGAAATATCACAGTGTACTACAGCTTTTGTTTTTGAGTAATACCAACACATAGTGTTCTTGTGTAACAGCTTACTTGTGCAGCTTTGCAACCCATTGTATTGGGTTTGGATGGCTTGATTTTTTGGTGAAGAGGAAAGAAGCCAGCCACGAAAGTGATTTTCTGTAGGAAGCTGCTAAAAGTTTCTTCTGTGCCTGGCAAAGCCAATCGCAGGCTGGCTCTGAAAACAGACATACTGTTTTTTTCAGACATACTGAAAACAGACTACTGAGCCAATTAAAGTAATTGGCAATACCTCTGGTGACATACTTAAGATGGAGAAAGTGTGTGCAATTCCACTGTTTCTCTTTCTGAGGGGGGGTGGAGGGGGCTGCCAGTCTCCATCCTGGGGTTCGCTGCCGGGGGGGACCATCCCAGGGCCATGAGCAGCCACTCGGCCCAGACCATGTGGCCAGGGCTAGCACGGGGAGTGCTCCTGCGGCCAGGAGCAGCCGCACAGCTGAAATCAGCACAGCTGGGCAGCGCCAAGTGGCTGCTGCTATCTTGGCATGGCTCACAATGAACTTTATTTGCTTAGCTGCTTTTAGACAGCCATGCTGTGAACAGAAGGGCAAAAGCAGAGACAGCCACTCTTCCTTTTTGGTGCCCCGCATGAGGAGAGGCGCTGATTGGAGCTTGCAGCTGGTGTGGCTCACATAGTGCTGGTGGGGACCATGTGATCAGGAGAGAGATGCATGGCGAGCAATTCCCTGATGCAAAGCCTGGACGGGATCAACCTTTCAGTGCTTCAAAACTCTATAAAAACTTTTCAATTGATAGAACTCGAGAACAAATGAACCTACGAACAACAATTCTCTCCCGAGTCAGAGAAAAGAAAAAGGTGAAGACACGTGAAGAGAACAACATGGTGACACTAAGGTCGGTGCAAAAGAGGGAGGGGGAGGAGGACATGCTATGAGTATTGGAGCTAAGATTTTTCTGCAAGCCCTGGTGAGGACTGTAATATAATAAACTGTTTCCCTACAATTCATGAAGCGCATGCAGGGATGCAGAATTCACCCACAGCCTGTGAAAAAAAGGTGCTTGTGCTAGAGCATGTGGATGCTCAGAAGGTGTAATCAGATAAGAGGCTTGAACTAAGAGAGAGAGAGAACTCTTGCTTCTAGAGATAGAAGAAAAGGACCATTGCTTTTATACTGGAACAGCTCATCCTTAAAAGAGTGTACCCCATGAACCAAATGGCCCATGGAAAAACAGTTGCGGGAAGACTGCTTTGGTCGTGACAGTGACTCACGTTGCAGCAGGTTTGGGTGGGACTGCTACTCATGGAAATTAGAACCACGTTGGACAAGTTTACAGAGAACTGCCTCCTGTGGGAAAGACCCCACAGCATAGCAGAAGATACGCCTCTCCCTAAGTGAACTAAAGAAAAATTTTTAAAAGTGACAAACTGACTAAAACCCCCATGTTTTGTCTCCCTCAACTGTCGGTAGAAAAGAAAGAAGAGCTGAGGGGGAGAAAAGTGTTCTAAAGGTTTATTTTAGTTGTAATTATCCTCTTTTTAAATTTTTCTTTATACCTTTTAAAATTTTGAGCCTGTTTTGCCCTTAGAGTGTTTTCTTCTAGTCCTTATCTCACCCCCTTTTATTTCTTTTCCTTTCCCCCTCCTCTGCACAACTGTAGCAGAGGAGAATGAGTGAATGATTTTTCATGGGTGCACTGGCATTTGACCAGTGTCAAACCGTGACACCCATGTTTCAAAGTGTTGGTGTAGGTACCAATTTATAATTGAGTAGTTATCTGCCTGTCAGTTGTCCTGAAGTTGTGCCTCCCCACTGATCACATCTAATCCAAGCTGTTTTCCATTTTCCTGACTGTTTTTATGATACAAGTTTTGAACTTTGGTTGCTGTCCCCCACCATCTTGGGAACTATCAGTAATGCTGTATGCAGAATTTATTGATTTCTTAGCTGCTTCTAAACTTAGACGTGAACTAGATTTGCTGGCAGTTTGTGAGTCAGAAACCAGAAGAGACTGAAGCAATTCAATTTCTGTGATACCTTATTAGGAGTATTTATTGCACCTTGACTCATTCACCAAGCTTGCACTGGATGTTGATAGTTCCAGGGCTGTATCAGTCTACAAAGGCAAAATTTTGTTCCTCTGCTTAATATTTTGTTTTCTATTTACAACTTGCCTTTAAAAGAAACTTTCTCAGTTCATCAGCACAGAGGATATTATTGTTGCAATGATCTTACTAATTTTATTTCATCTAACTTCCAGAGAAATGGCAATGCTTATTGATAGAATGGTACCTCAGCTTTTAAAAATACATAATTCATGACAGGATTTAGTGTATTACTTCAACATATTGCAGCTTTTCTTGGGACTCAGTTCAGTATGCAAGGCATAATCATTTTACAAATGAATACAGCATTTCCTGAAGTGAGATATTTACCAACTATTGGCAACTAGTACCTAAATATATCCCTTTACAGTGAACACCAGTGAAAATATAAAGTACATATATTCAACTATGAGAAGTACTACTCTCAGTATGAATTCAGATTGGTGGGACAATAATCAGTCTGTTACACTGGTAAAATTCCAATCAGATTGTGTTGGAAGCAATAATAGGATTTAGATGCCTCTAGAGCTCCTCTCAAAGCATTGTGGTTGGTGTCTGCCTGGTGACTTTGTTCATGATATGAATCTGTTAAAGCTCCAAGCAAATATTCTTTCCTCATGGGGTACTGATGCTGTGGGAAGGCAAACGAAATGTTCTTGTGGAGGGAAAGCCACTTACTTGGAGTTAACAGCAGGAAAGCACCACTATATTGGCAATGGTAAATAACTCTTTCTAACCCTCTCCCTTTAACTCCAGGGTTGTTCTGGGACCTCTGGATGTCTAGGGGCATATGTGTACTTTGGGTATACTGACAAGATATTACCAGATATCTTGATAGAAATTCACTAGATAGAAATTCACTCCTGGACTATGAATGGACACAAATAATTAATTTGGTCACAGCCCTCAGGGTTCTCACATGGACACCCTCAGCTCCATTGCTGTCTTCTGCAGCTCCCGTGGGAACCCTGAACTAGGGAATCACTCATCTTTGTCCAAAGAGCAAGCTTCCCTGCTTTCCTTTCAACATTGGGATGCAGGCAAAAGGCACTCGGTGGATAGCTTCAGCTTCTGAAATTCCTCCTGTCTCTGCAAAGTGGCAGCACACTTCCCATTTCTCCTATTGTTAGGTATGTGCTTTTGTAAGGCTGTTTGGAACAGATTTTCCTCAGGAGAATCTGAGGAAGTTACCTCACTTTGGGGAAACTAAGTACAGTCCTGTTCTGGTACTTTATAACAAGGGGCAAAAGATTAAATGCCTTTTTAATGAAGGTAGATAAAAAACACCTTGGACAAGCTCTTTTCCTTTTCTGAGGGGGAAACCATGCTTTTTTTCCCCCCCCCCGCCTTTTATCTCTTAGGGCAGGTGACTGCACTGCAAGCTACACTGGTGTTTTAGGGCTGCAGTGGTTTAGAGATTTTCTCTATTTCATTACATTTATTTTCTACTTTTAAAAAATCCTTAATTGAAATATTTTACTCTTGTTTGCTCAGCTTCAAAGAACTAAAAGATTTTGCACTGCAGATGGAAAAGCAGAGATTATATTGGGGTTTACAGTTCTGCTCACACAAAATTAAATTTTTGCACTTAATTAAAACGGAATTTTTGTTTGTGGATAAAATAAGTAGGATTTTTTGTCTGGTGTAGCATATGTTTCTGGTTTTGCCAGGCCAAAGTGTGATCTGGAGCGCAAGATGAGGTTTCTGTGACATAGAAGTTGGGGAAACTACATTAGACATTGGTAGACTTACAATTCTGGAAAGCAATAAAGAAGGTTCTCTGCTGCATCAATGCTTTTCTCCTGTCACTTAAACCCATCAAGGTTAAAAAGATTGCCCCATCTGAAAGAACATGGAGCCATTTCTGCTATCCACTCATATAGAGAGGGCAGGCAGCTGGGGTGAGAATTAGAGGACTAGAGGCAATTCCCCTGCTCCAAATAAATGGATAATATATCAGAAACTAGTAGCCAGAGCCTGCAGCAGAGGATGAAGGTTTATTTTAATCTACTTCAGAAACTGTCCAAGAACTGAGCAGGTATTTTTCTGAAAACTTTAACCAGAAACTAGCTTCGTACTTGAACGGCATAGATTTTAAAGTGGGCTGCTTTAGGACCTAAGCCTTATTTGATTGCTGGGTTGGTTTTGCCATGTTATATTTTGAGTTCAGATAGTATGGAGATTTTATAGAAGGAAACTCATTTGTTCCCAGGGATTTCTGACTTTCTGTGACTTTCTTACATTGGTCATCAGTCCTTGTAGCAATTGAATCATGGACACCATTGTGATGCAACAGAATTGCTTTATTAAGCATGCGTGAACTTTATATGTTTTTGCTGTTTACAGTGCAGCTGAGCAGGAGACTAACCAACATTCAAATGGCAGAGCAGGATGTTTTTTGCTCTTATCACAAACACTCACACATCCCACAGCAACCCATGTTCGTGTTGCCAATTAGAGCATTCTCACATAAATATTTGTGGCTTGGTCACGATCCTTTGGTATGCGCCTTCTCATGCAGATGTTAAGGTTGAACAGCAGTCACATCTACATCTCCCCCTTCTTTGTTCAAGGATGAATTGGTCATGAGGGCAGCCATTGTTTGGTTCTGCCTTTTTGCTGACTCAGAACAGTCTCCATAGGCAAGGAAATCCTGTGACGAGAATGACACCCATTCCCAAAGTACCAAACAGCCATATGCGTAAATTTAGTCCCTTAAACCAAGTTTTTGAATTAAGCCAAGTAAAGTCATTAGCGAGCGTATCATAGAAATTCAGTGCAGACATGATTTGTAATGACTGAGATTGTTTCCTAAGACTACCTCTTAATGCACTGATGTTTTTATCCATATTTGTAGAAAATGCCCCTTTAAATGAGCCTTCACCTTATCCCAAGAAGTTCCAGAAATGTTCCATTCCACAGGGGTAACACAAATGTTAGCATCAGTGTGCTATCAGTCACAGTGAAGGCACAATCAGGTATTTAGGGCATCTTGTTTTTCTCCTATCCATAACAAAGCAGTCTCATGGGCATCTAAGCATGCCGATATTTGTTGATCAATTACAGTTTGCATTTGTAATTCCTCTGTGGAGTTACTCATTACAGAAATAACTTCATAGACTGTTTTCACTGATTCCATTAAAGCAGCAATGGCAATAGCAGATGAAGCTAAACTAGTAATAGGAGATACAATAAAAGCAGTAAGCCAGGCGATAAATCTCCCAGTTCATTTGGATTTCTTTACAAACAAACAAGTGGTTTAGATACACAACTCCTGATTCTCCTTCCCATTCCCGTGTAAGATCCACAGGAATCCACATTTCTGCACACCAGCATACGGGTAAGAGAGAAGTAAAATTCTTTCAACTATATTTTCAGGGATGATGCAGGAGGTGTACCTAGGGTTGATGGCTGTGATGCAATATGATTGATTACAAGATTCAACTGTCATATCTGTTGTTAATAAAAATGCATAAGGATGTGTTGTGCATATCATGGTATCAAGAGTTTTCATATAAATAGCATTCATCCAATATGCAGATGGCACATCAGAATAACTCAAAGCCCATATTCGTAGAGGCAGGAAGGTGAGCATTAATCTCCAATGAATTGTATGATGGACAATGGACCAGTAGGGGATAAAACATGAGCATATCCCCAGCCCCATGTTAATAAATCAGCAAGTCCATGCCAGATGAGTGTATCAAGAAACTGTCTATATAATACCTTTGGATGTTGCAGCCTAGCCTGTCTTTGAGGCTTTTAAAGTGATGTTCTGCAGCTGTAAGAGCAAAAGGACCCTTAAAACTATTTAAAAAATTTTAAGTAAAACAAGCAAAATCCAGTTCATCCTGTGGTGCCTCTCCAGGGTTCCCCTTTTCTGTTTGAGATTTTGGAGTGCGTGATTCATCCATTCCACAACCCCCTGAGAGGCCCAGGCCTGTAAAAGCATAGCAACAGAAGTGGATTGGTATGCAGGGCCATTATTAGTGTGAATTTCCTGTGGCCAGCCCATTGTCACAAGTATGTGGAAAAAGTGGCAACAAACATCTTTTGCGGATTCACCTATATATGCGCTGGAGACTAAAGAGCCTGAAAATAAGTCAATAGAGCAATGAACCAATTTTGGCTGGTCAAAGAACAAAATACATGTAACATCGGTGGGAGGAACCAATTTTGTTTTGATTTGTCTCAACAATGATTGTCAGAGGCATGTGGGGGAGGGGGTGCACACATGCTGCTTGCAGGAGGCAGCTAGAAGGTGGGAGAAAGCCTTGTCACGAGGAGACTTGGCGTGGCAACCATTTCACACCTGACATGGGACAGGCACTCTGCAGGAGACCACCAAGGACACTGTATCCTCCAGGAAGGTTTCTCCAATTGGATGACAAAAGGTCTCCACCAATGGACTGCAGCGAAATGTTGGACTGGGCCAATGGTCTCCTGTCAGTAGGTGGAATTTGGGAGGAGCCAGGGGGCATAAAATGTAACTGCACTACAAACTGAGGAGGGCTCTTTGGAGAGTTGTCTTTTGGGGGCCTTTTGGCTTTGGATTTTTGAATCTTTTTTTGGGGGGGACTTTTGAGAGTGGTGTTTTTGGGGCTTGGTGACTGGGGCTTTTTGTGTCTCGTCTTTTGGACTTTTTGTGTCTGCTCACTTGTTTTCTCTCTACTCCTTTGACCTGGCCATGGCCTGTTTTGTGTCCTTTTGCTCTGGCCCAGCCTGCCTTTTGGCTCTCCTGCCCTCGCTGGCTCTTGCTCGCCTTCACATCTGTCCTGCCTTCCTGTGTCCCTGACTGCAGCCCTGCTGCTTTCCCCTGCATTGCTGCCTGAGCCACCCGTGTCCAACCCTGCCCACCTCTGATCCAACCCACTGCTGTAGTCCTCGCTGTGACCCAGTCCAGAGTTCTGGACCTCCTGCCTGAGTGCCCTCTCACTCACTCACCAGATGTCCGGGGCTGCCCTTTGGTAGCTGTGTCTGTGGAGCCCCACCTCTCCAAGAGCTGTGAAGGCTCCCCAGCAGGCAGTGTGCACATCCCCCGTCATGTGGATGTTGACAGTGCTCCCTGATCCTCGTGGTAATGCCCACTTCTTCTCATCTCCTTTCTCTCTGTCTCTCCCCATTCCTTTTCCATTTTCCTTCCTCCTCTGTCTTTTCTATGGGCAACTCCTTTTTTTTTGTTTTTGTTTTCATTATCAATAGACAGTTCTCAAATACAATGTTTGTCCCATTTGACTTCATTTCGTTCTAGACCATCTCTTTTTAAAAGAACTCCTCGTCGTTCCCCATAGTGGAACGCAGCAANATCCTCCAGGAAGGTTTCTCCAATTGGATGACAAAAGGTCTCCACCAATGGACTGCAGTGAAATGTTGGACTGGGCCAATGGTCTCCTGTCAGTAGGTGGAATTTGGGAGGAGCCAGGGGGCATAAAATGTAACTGCACTACAAACTGAGGAGGGCTCTTTGGAGAGTTGTCTTTTGGGGGCCTTTTGGCTTTGGATTTTTGAATCTTTTTTTGGGGGGGACTTTTGAGAGTGGTGTTTTTGGGGCTTGGTGACTGGGGCTTTTTGTGTCTCGTCTTTTGGACTTTTTGTGTCTGCTCACTTGTTTTCTCTCTACTCCTTTGACCTGGCCATGGCCTGTTTTGTGTCCTTTTGCTCTGGCCCAGCCTGCCTTTTGGCTCTCCTGCCCTCGCTGGCTCTTGCTCGCCTTCACATCTGTCCTGCCTTCCTGTGTCCCTGACTGCAGCCCTGCTGCTTTCCCCTGCATTGCTGCCTGAGCCACCCGTGTCCAACCCTGCCCACCTCTGATCCAACCCACTGCTGTAGTCCTCGCTGTGACCCAGTCCAGAGTTCTGGACCTCCTGCCTGAGTGCCCTCTCACTCACTCACCAGATGTCCGGGGCTGCCCTTTGGTAGCTGTGTCTGTGGAGCCCCACCTCTCCAAGAGCTGTGAAGGCTCCCCAGCAGGCAGTGTGCACATCCCCCGTCATGTGGATGTTGACAGTGCTCCCTGATCCTCGTGGTAATGCCCACTTCTTCTCATCTCCTTTCTCTCTGTCTCTCCCCATTCCTTTTCCATTTTCCTTCCTCCTCTGTCTTTTCTATGGGCAACTCCTTTTTTTTTTGTTTTTGTTTTCATTATCAATAGACAGTTCTCAAATACAATGTTTGTCCCATTTGACTTCATTTCGTTCTAGACCATCTCTTTTTAAAAGAACTCCTCGTCGTTCCCCATAGTGGAACGCAGCAATCAGTTTGCCATAATTGACAGGCATTAAGTCCTCTACATACTACTCCAGCAGACACATTAGGAGAAAAAAAATGCTGGCAGTCAGGACAAGTGTTAACAATCATGACTGTCTATGACACTGAAATACCATAATCTTTAGATAAAGCAGCAGCGTTTTGATGAAAGAAGGCATGAGATTCTGAGGCCACTGTAAATGTCTAATTAGATGTGACTGCCATCGTCAAGCGGTCAGCATGAGCGTTCCCTTCTGTTAGGGGACCTGGTAAGTTAGAATGGGAGCAAATATACATGACAAAAAATGGTGTACAGTGAGAACGAATAAAAGATATTCAATCCACAAGTGACAGGGTTATATCAGCAGTATTTACAAAGTGCAAAGAAACATCAGGCATTCTGTCATAGGTTGCAATGCAAGATGTAACCAAAAAGTATATATTCTATTAACATCAGGTGGGTCAGTGTTCTTTATCTCTTCCATGACCCATCTTCCCTCCTGGGGATATCTTCTGTTAATGCGCCATTGAGTGTCACTGCATGACTGATAAAATTACATCATCCCATTGTGAGATGCTACACCCAGGGGGAGGAGCCAAGCATTCCTACCTGGATATCAACCCAAACAGGTGTATCTGTTTTCCGCCTCAGTTTGAGCAGGGGATTTACATCAGTGACCCGTTTGTTAAATTTGCTGCATTTACCGCAAGAGTAATATTCCATTGAGAAAGTAAATCATGACCCCACAGCATAAATTGAGAAGGCAAAACAGACGGTTAGAAAGTTGCTTGGTGTTCATTCGGCCCTATGACTGTAAGAACAAATGCTTTCAGTTTAGGGGCTTGATGCCCCTCAATGCATTCCACTAAGACATCAGCTGTTTTACGAGGCCACTGTGGGGCCATGAAGATTCTGAAATGTGGAAACATCTGTACTGGTGTCAAGTAAACAAGTAAAATTTTTTCATTTAATTGTAAGGTTAGTAAGGGCTTTTGACTCGTAATTTGTTGGAACCAGTGAACGTGGATGACATTGGTGCTGCCAAACCCACCAGTTCCTTGGACTGTGTCTTTCATTGCTGGAACAAAAAAAGGGAGCAGTAGCAACCGTGCAATTTTTTCAGTTTTTGAGATTTAACTTGGTGTGTCAGTTGAAACCATCACTTTAATTTCACCTAAACAGTCTGAATCAATTCCACCAACATGTATTATGAGACCATTCTTTGTGGTGGACGATCTACCAATTGAAAGTCCAAACAATTCTTCAGGTAAAGGTAGATAAATCCCTGTACTTAGCAAATGAATAGTTCAGTCTGTGATTAAGGCATCATCTGAGAGGGGTAAGTCCAAACCAGTGCTCCCATGGGTACTGGAGAAGAGAAAGGAAATTAAGACTCCTGGGTTAGATTGCAAAGACCCTGTTGGATTGAGGGACACTGGATCTCATGCCCCTCTCTTTGTTTGCCTGCTGAGGGATGAGAGGGTTTATCAAATTTTGACCTACATACTTGACTCCAGTGGTAACCCTTTTTACACTGTGCATATAGAGGGGGAGGAATGGCAGGGTGGGGGGGGCCTTCTTTCCTTTCGAGTGGGACAACTTTTCTGTAAATGCTCTTCTTGTTGGCAATTAGAACACCAGGGGTCAGTTTTCTTGTGTGTATTAAGGGCTTGGGATAAGGCAGCAGCCAAAACTGTTGCATGGTATTCCTCTGTCCCCACATTCTGACAGGCTTTGGTGTAGGCAGGTAAATTAGCATGCTCATTCCTTACAGAGAGCAGTGCTTTCTGATAATCTGCATTATCATTTTCAAAGGCTAGTTGTTATAAGAATATAGTAGCTACTTCTTCATTTTCTATTTGCCTGCTTATGGCTGTCTGCAATCTAGCAATGTTATATATGATTCTTGAGGGCCTTGCTGAATAGATGCAAAAGAAGAGTCCTTTCACCTGAAATCTGGGACTTATTTTAAGAGCCCTTATGGCTATACTGGAGCTTTGCTGTAGCACTGCACAAGCTAGGTTAGCTTGGGCAGTAGGGGTAGCATACGTGCCTTGCCCCAGCAGTTCATTGAGGCCACCTACTTCTAAATTTTCAATATTATTCATAGTTCATACAGTAGCAAGGTCTTTCCATTCTGTCAGCCACACTGTATATTGTGCTGAAGTTACTATGAGTTTAAAAAGCATTCTCCAATAATTAAGAGCAACAGTGGTTAATAGAATCAATCAATCCCATAGTGTATTCTATTTGCAGTCCATAATCTTGGACAGCTTTATGAACGTCTTTTATTAATTCAGATGAAGGTTGTACATACTGAGAGGTTTTCTTTGGCTGATAATTGACCTGCATGGCCAATAACATGGGAATATCTCCCCTTTTTAGGGCCTCTTCCCTGAATTTCTCTATTGATGTTGGACGTGAATGAGGTAATTCAGGTAAAGGAGCTGTAGGCAGAGAACGATAAGAATTAGCTAACACTTGAGCCGTAGTAGAAAATGCAGCAGCTGAATTTTTTATGGGAGTTAGAGGAGGATAAAGATCAGGCCCCTTCTCAGGATCCATAGAACAAGGATCAAAAGGATAGCCAGGCTCCTGAGGGTCCTCATCTCCTAATTCAGCTGGTACTTCTGCGTAGACATGGCTAACATTCAAATCAGTCTGCAAATTTAAAATATCTGTGACAGGGCACTCAAAAAATTTCTCAGCAGGCTGCAAAGCTTTTAAAGCAGTATACACAGTTTCCTATGTAATTAACATATTGTTAGTGACCGGCTGTTCTTGTTTTTTCTATGCCTCTACTTCAGGCTTCTACCTTTTCTCACACTTAAGCATTGCAGGAACCGTGGGGAGGGAATACATTAGAATTACTATTCAGCCATACTAATAAAGCAGCTAACTTAACTGACGGGGTTTAAACTTCCTGTTCTTTTAAAATTCTTTGTGAAATCTCTAAATAAAGCTTATGCTCATGAGACAGAGACTATGCCATAGTTCCGCGTTCCCAGTCTCACCTCTCCAGCGGGTAGAGATGAAGGACGGACATCCCCTTTTCACAGAATTTGGTTTGAATGTGGTGTTGCTACTGGAGATTCACAGTTCTTGCTATGCATTGGGCGCCATTTGTAGCAATTAGATCATGGACACCATTGTGACACAACAGAATCGCTTTATCAAACACACATGAGTTTTTTTGTTTTTGCTGTTTACAGTGCAGCTGAGCAGGAGACTAACCAACATTCAAACAAATGGCAGAGCAGGATGTTTCTTGCTCTTATCACAAACACTCACACATCCCACAGCAACCCATGTTCGTGATGCCAATTAGAGCATTCTCACATAAATATTTGTGGCTTGGTCACGATCCTTTGGTATGCGCCTTCTCATGCAGATTCTAAGGTCAAACAGCAGTCACATCTACTGTTGTCTCTCCATGTCAGTCTGCTCAACAGCAAACAAGGTGATTGGTGCCATATAGACCAGAGATCAGGATTCTGTGTGACTGGTGGGAGGTATATTCTCTGGGAATAACAGATGTGTGTAATGTAGGTTGCAAAATTTGTTGAATCTTTTGATGAATATGCTTGATATGTTTGTCAATAAACCACAAGGAACAAACAGAGGGTGCTATTACTAAAAATTCAGACAAACGTATTTCAATTATTATTCCCTTGCTTCCAATGGGGTTTTGGCATGGGAAATAGAAGCATTCAGTGGGGTGGTAAGATCTGTTTAAAAATTGTATTTTGAAGGTTGCATACAAAAGGATTTTGTGGAATAAAAACTGACCAAATGGCAATTTTTAATCAAAACAATTGCTCCCAGAGATCTCTGAATGATTTTTTTTTTTTGTGGAACCCAAACTGTGAATAAACTCCATTAAAAAATCACTAATTAGATTGTGGAATTTTTTGTAATAACTACTGTGTTCAGGGAATATGTATATTTGCAGTAGTTTTGTAGGTGCTAGTATGAGTAGGAGTAACAGCAGGGGGAAATCTGCACAAAGAACCACTGCAGATTTACTGCCTGGTACTTTTTAAGGTGAATGCAGCATTTTCCAAATCCTATTTCTTTTTTGTTTTACAAAATAATATTCCAGTATTCCTTGGAAGGTGCCTGGTGTTAACACTTCTATCAGAGCTCAGTTCCAAGTTTTGGCTCTGTATTGTGTTTCTGTGATGGGTTCTTGGGAGCTGGTGCTCCACTGCATGGTCCATGGGGACCATGGGATGTAACTCTTCTTGCAGTGTTACACTGAATGTGGTAAAGCAATGTCCTTCCTGTCTGAGCCTTTAAGATGATCAATAACTCATGCTGCTGGACATCGCTCCTCTGTGAACTTGGCTATTTTAGAAACAGGGAAAAGTGCCTGGTGGAGAGGGGCTAGAGGTATTTTTTCCAAAGGAATCACTGACTGGATCCTGCATGGGATGGGGTACATGAGTGTGTATCTATTGTGTGTGGCAGAAATCCCAAAACTGCTGTGTGGGACAGGAGAACATATGGAGAGGGGAGCCATGCTCACCTGACCCCAATGTCTCTGCCTGTGGGGGTTGGGACATTTTAGGATTTGACTGTAGAAGGGTAGCTAGATGTCGGAATCCAAGACATTCCTCTCCGTGCCCTGAACCCCGGACAGGGGTCTGGGGAGCCCTGGCAGGAAGCCAAAAACACTTGGGGCTTTGATTTCAGCCCATGGGACAAATTACCAACCTTATACGAGATATCACAAGTCACAAAAGTTTAGACAACACAGTAGCAGTAGTTAAGAGGGTGAAAGGAGAAAATTTGGGATTTGGTACAGGGGGGTCTAAAACCCTAAGATGGAGGGATAAGGGCATGCCCTATCCTTCTTCCTTCTTCTTCCTGACATCCATATTTTAGGTGATGCTGGCACTTTTAGATTGGTTTAGAGTAGAAAGTCACTGTCTAACATAGGTGTTAGGGATTGGTACACAATTGTAAATCTCTAATACGTAGTTCATAGCATAAAAGATAGCACCAGCCCCCTTGGGGGGCAGTGTGCGCCTTGGACTGACTTGCTAGCCAGAGCTCGGCGGGTCAGACAGAAAATATTTTAGATAAGAAACAATAAACATCACTGAGAACACAAGCAGAAGACTCCTGACTCCTTCTTGGACAGCTGGGTTGGGAAAAGTGGCTTCCACCAACACCTGGGGTCATCTCAGAGAGCAGAGAAGACCCCGACAGCTAGAAACCTGCTTGCATGTATTAAGATTTTGAAATAATTCAGTGCTGTGGTTTTTCCTTATGGATGCTGATTCTGGAATGTATTGTGTGAACTAACACTGATTACTGCTTAATTATGTATTAATAAATAAATTAACTACTCAATCATAATTTGATTTAAAACCGGTTGAATGAGTAGTTTTACTCTGGTAAAACAGAGCAGCAGCACTGCATCTGGCAGAATGTGCTTGATCCAGGTACATCAGCAGTGTTCTGTCACCTGAGTGATGACAAAAACTGAAATCCTTCTTATGAAGGATTATGCCTTCTCCCTGATTGCTGTAAAAAATCCTTTTGTGGTCAATTCTTGGCCACAGGGAAGCACTTTTTCTAACTTGTTTCTGCTGGTTCTTTTGAAAGACTTGACACATGAAATGACTTATAATTCAGTCACCATACCTGGAAGTGTTGAGGAAACATGCAGATGTATTGCTTAGGGACATGGTTTACTTGTGGACATGAAAGTTTTAGGTTAATGGTTGCATTTGATGATCTTAAAGGTCTTTTCTAACTTTAGTGATTCTATGACAGTTGAATAAATTGTAATGTATGCTTGGAAAATGTCATTCCCAAAGTGATTGTTGGACTTGTGCAAAAAGGGCTAAACTCCACATAAGTTAGTCTGAACAAATCAGTAAGAGATTAAATTGCATAAATTGTTAACTGCTATGGATTAATTTTGTAGCTTCTCCTGTCATGCAGTTCAGAGTGCCTAGGTCACACTGATGCATCTTTTCCTCATGTTTACATTTTCAATGCAGTATTTATATTGTTTTTGTGCCAGTGAAAGTGTGCTTGCAGACTTCCCAGCCACAGCTGCCAGAATGCTGCACACATTCCCATGCAACATGTGTACACATATGTGTGATTCCAAACTGGCTGGGATCAATTGTGGTTTAGCCTCAGTGGTATATACAGGAGGCATCAACCTGAGACCATGGGAAGCGGGATACTGAAAGGGAGATAGCTGGTCAGGTCATGGTGAGAAGAGTGTAGCCATGGGAGTTGGTATGTTAATGGTATGTTAATGGAAATACTCTATAATAGGTCATGTTTCTGGTTCTTGCTCTCAGTTGGTTCATGACCTGTCACATGTAAGGTCATGTTCCTAGTTCACGTTCATGATTGGACCCTTACCCTCAGAACACCCCTATATATTGTTGTTTGCCACACCTCTTTGTCTTTGGATCTTGCCCCTCGGATTGTGTGGTTTCTATGTTTATTATTTTGCTAGTGAAGTTCTTTATTCTTCAGGCAACTCCCTCATTCCTGTCCCTCTATTTTTACCATGCTCCCTCTGGATGGACAGGGCTTAGGATGACAGTGAGCTGGACTGTGACAAGTAGAGTCACTGTTTTGTTTCTTGAAAGACTCCATAAGCTTTTAGGTTTCTTACAGGGTTTCTTACAAGAACATGTGATACCTAAAACATTTTTAAGCCTCAAAGAACTTTTTTTTGGGTAGGGTAATGTCATGGGTTGACTCTGGCCCAATGCCAGTGCCCCCATGAAAGTGTATTTTTCAAAATGGTTACTGTGAGATGTGACCCAAACCAGAGCAAAACAGGCTTCATCTCAGGGATAAAGGGAAGAAACTTTATTAATCTACAACACAAAGAAAGAAGGGAAAAAAACCCACACACACAAAATACACAATGGAAACCCTTCAAACACTCCTCCTCCCCCCCTCCTTTTCCTCCATCACACCATGAGACAAGACTTTACATTCCCAATCCAGCTACCACCTCTCTAACACTCAGTTCTCAGTCCATTACCACCCCTCACACAACCACCTCCCAGTTCATCAGGAGAGAGGAGTCTTCCTCTTGTGCCATAGGCCTCCCCAGGAAACACAGTTGAACCCTCCTGTGCTTCCATGTCACACATGGCAGCCACCCGGAGAAAATCTGCCATGGTGACAATCTTCCTTCCATGTCCAGTGCTTTCACCACTGTTCATGGATCCAAACTACTCCTCGGAATTTTTTAATTTAAAAAAAATTATAATTCACAATTATAATTGCCCAAAGTATTCCTGGGTCCCTAGTAGACACACCAGGTACCAATATTCAAATCTGGCCACTGATTGTTTTGACCACTACTTTCCTAAAAACTTACTTCCTTTTCATACACCACAGGTATGAAAAATGAGACCTGTGTGAATGGTTTCATTGGGTTGATTCTGGAATTAAGCTTGTTAACAAAAAAACCCTGTGATCTTTTTTTTTTTTTCTCCAGCTGATTATCAAGCGATTTGAAGACTGTGTTTTAATTAGCTGTATGTTAAACTCTATATCTCACAGGGCACTGGGAACTAACCAGAAGGATCAAAGTGATCAGTGTTTAAAACCTCATTACAAAAATTACTGATGACTTTCTTGCTCTCCTACTGCCAAGATTTAGACTTACCTGTGTTGCTCATCAAAGTGATTTTTGAACTATTTAAACCAGATCATAGAATAGTTTGGGTTGGAGGGGACTTATAAAGGTTATCCAGTCCAACTCCCTGCAATAAGCAGGGGTGTCTTCAACTAGACCAGGTTGCTCAGAGTCCCATCCAACCTGATCTTGAGTTATGATGACTGTCAGTGTGTTAGTTTTTTTTCTCCAGGCAGCTACTATTAGTGGAAATTGAGAGCCATGAGAGAACTGTTTTCTGTCGGAGAAGTCTCCATAATATTAACAAGAGAGACTTCTCTCCCTAAGTAAACTGAACAAAGACTATTCTAGAAGTGGTAAAATAACTAGAAATTTTAGGTTTTGTCTCTTTACATTGTCAGTGGGAAAGAAAAGGTTGTAGGGGGAGAAGAAAGGTTCTGAAGGTTTTGTTCTAATTCTTATTACTCTTTCTTTTAGTTACTGTTAATAAATTTTTTCTTTATACCCTTTTAAAGTTTTGAACCTGCTTTGCCTTTCTCCTAATCCTATCTCATAACAAGAAATGAATAAATACATTCTAGTCAGTTCACTAGTAATTGACTAACATTGAGCTCACCACAGTCAGAGATATGATTTTGCTGAAGTCTCTCCAGTCTAATTTGAAAGAAGATAAACTTTGTCCTGTGACCACATGATTTTTTTTTTTCTTATTCTTGCTGTCCTTCTCAAAGAATCATTCCTGATTTAGTATCACTGACACTGAGAACCTGTATGCTGTTTAAATTGTCTAGTCCTGTTTTTGTTGAGAAACAGCAAACAATGTCCACACTGGTATGTGAATCTGATGTGCTATATAAAAATACTTTTAGGTATTACTGTCAAAGGGATTATTTCTAGCCTGGACAGTCCACAGGCAGGTTCAAACTGGTCTCAGTGCGATCAAAGTGTTGGGGGAGAGGTAAAAGAATATGGAAATGGTAGAAAACAGGGGAGAGGGCCAGATGATACAAACTAATTTGGCACCAGACTTCTCTGGTTCTGTTTCTTGGGGTGAAGGGAAATTGGTGATGTTTGATTATTTTTTAAGTGGTAACAGAGCAGATTACTACATAAAATACATGGGCAGAAGGAAAAGAGCAAATTCTCCTGTTTACATGAAGTGGAGCCCTGTTTCTAATTTTTTTCTGCACTTGGGAATAAAAAAGGTCATATTTTTCTGTGTATTACATATGAACTGCTGAAGTTGCCCTAAACTGTGCAGATAACAGAGTCAGTATAAAATTTAGGCAGTCACAAATTATTTGTTTTTCTCTTCTTGCCCAACTTTTCTCATGTTTGTGAGTGGCCAGTGTTTTCCAAGTCCACCCTCAGTCAGCAGTAATGAACATCACCTTTTTGAAAAGCAGAACATACATGCTGTCATTGGCATCATTTAGGGACCTCCTGTTGTTTACACCTTCATTAACTGAGGTGCTGGCAGTGTTGTGACAAGATGACAATTTATACCTTATTACTGATTCTGTTGTAAATGGTCACTGGGGCTGAGCCCAGTGTGGTTGTTCTGAGTATGACAAGAAGGCCGCACTTTTCTTCATGCTCCTTCAGCAGGCCAGAATTGTTCTTTACAGGTTTCACCACTAATGTTTGCCTTAGAGTGCATAAAGAATTATTACATGATCAAAACCAATTTCTTCCCTTTTCCTTCCTACAGAAGAGCATTGTGTTCTGTTTGCTTTGCTTCTTACATTAATTCATTGCTGTTCTTCCCACTTGATCTACCTCTAGTTCTTCTCCTTCCTGACGATCCACTGCTTGTGTATAGAGTGCTTCTTGGTTTTAGTTTTCCTTATGGCCAAATTACAGCTGCTTGCATTTTTTTTTTTAATCTGCGCCCTGTTGTTGCTGCAGCACCAAATTTGCTGCACAACATATATAAGCTGGTGAAGGTGAACAGCTTCAGTAAGCCAAGGCACATTCCTTACCTAATTGCAGCTCAGCTCCTTGAACACCTGGAGCAGTCAGTGCTCATGCAACTGACAAGCAGTTGCTCAGGCAGGCATTCAACCCAATATACAACTTGAACTGCATTTTCTGAGAAAAATGGAACAAAAGCAAAGTTGAGGTGGTTTTTTTATTTTTTGGTCAGGTCTTTAAAGTAGTGTGGAATATCAGATTTAAGAAATTCTTTCTTCTGTAAAAATAATGCCCTAAGATTAAGCTAGTGGAAAATTGGAATTTGGAATGTGAATTCATGTGAATTTGAGAAGATTCTTCATTCTTAGATTCTTAGAAAAATCTTAATCTCTGAATTGATTGAAACAGTTCTGTGTAAGAGCAGACAGAGGGGGCTAATGTGATACAGGTTATAAGTAGTAATTAATAATTACATCAAAAAAGAAAAAGCAAAGTTTCCAATCCTATTTTAGGAAAAACAGCCTGATTATCTTAACACATACTAAGTACAAGTGTATGCCCTTAATGTCTGAATTATTATCTGCATTTTTTAAGAGACTGAGCAAAACGTCTTGTTCAGCATTATTTCTCTGAATTGTTCCCGTGACTACTTTTTTAAAAACTAACAACCATTTTATTTCTGTGCACATGCAAATATCTATTGATTGATCAGTTATTGTTGGATTTGGAGTTGTCTGATTAGAAAGAACTGTGAAAAGGACCTGGAAGAGTTTAGGATTTAACTAAGCAAGTGCAAAGCAAGTTCATCAGTATCAAGAAAAATCTTCTTTAGTATGCTTTCCTGATGTGGCATACATGAAAATCCACCAGAGCTCTGAAATGCTACTTCTTCTAAGCATTCTTCCCTTAGTTTGAATAAAGGTTTCCTGTCTAATTCAAGAGTGTACAGTAATATTTATTATTTATTTTCATTCAAAAAAGTTATCATCAGCCCAGTGGTTTGTGTTAGTAAATGTGAGAAATTCATTTGTGCATATAAATCCTTTCCTAACTAATCTCTGGTAGATGGTACAACCGGCTTAAGTAAGTCCAAGTTTTAAAGAACCTCCAGGTTTAAATGAATCCAACCTATAAGGTTCATCTTCCTGTATAATTAACAACAGGGGGCCTTAAGTTTAGACTTTGAATATTGATTCAGTCTTGTAGGAAATGACTTATTAATCAAAATGCAATAATCTCAGTAAATAAATTAACAGTTTATTTGGAAACCTGTACACCAGTCAAGTCCATGCTGTTACAATTCTATTGCATTGATTGTGAATTCAGAGGTTTTGGACAAGCAATTCCAGCTTCAGTTAAAGTAAGCCTGTCTGTGTTTTTCATTTTAAAAAGCGATTAGTTTGTACTCTAGTAATTGCTATAAAGCTGTGTCTTCTTATGCAACGTGCTTTGTGCTGTGCACTATGCAAAGTCCCTCTCACAGGCAGCACATATTTATTTAAGAGAAAATTAAACACCCCTCCTTTTGTTGTCTTTGAAATGCTTATTCAAGTTACAAAATCTGCAGTCAGACATTAGAAAGAAGGCATTTATACAAGCTGCCACTAACCAGTTGTATTTGTGATGTATGCAGGAAACTCCAGGGGTTTGAGGAAATCTGTGTATACAGCACCACAAATTTACATCTTGGAAAGACTGAATTTCACCATTGCTCAAAGCAATGCAAGGATCTTCAAAGCAATGTAAGGATCTTATACATTTATACTTACTGTTGATTTTACACATTTATTTTGAGTATACATCAATCCTCATGCTGTTTTCATCCTACTATCCCAGTATTTGAATCCACAAAATAGATCAGTGTCTCTTGTTTTCAGACTTTTTTTCTTTTGTGTTAAGTGAGACTGCTCCAAATATGACATAAAAGTTTTATTCAGATTCAAGTCTGGTTTTGGAGAAAGAATGGAAGCCATCATCTAAAAGAAGGCAACTATCAATGGACTATTTTTAATAATCTGATTTCCTTTATGCGATTCTCTCACTGCTCTTCCTTGTGCAGTTCCCTTTGGACCTCTACTTTTCTGAAAATGTTTCAGAAATCATTTTTTGAACTAATTTGAACTAATGAACTATAAAAATTGAAATAATTTTTATACTGAAACATTACAACTTGAAAAAGATGCATCTTGATTTTCTTTTAAAATTACCATTTTTGCAATTCTTGGGGAAATTCAGCTTCACAATCTTGCTGGTTCTGCCTGAATTCTGGTGAAAACTTATTCTTTGAGGCCTCTTTGTGATCCTTGCCTTCAACTGAGGGAATAAAAACTTGCTGAGATCACAGCTATAGGTTTGAAAGCCTGCTGCTGGCAGGAATGGGGATTCTGTGGGGCACTAACAAATCAGGAGGGAGAGAGAACATGTAGGAATTTATTCCTTTGAAGGACAGAGGGTCAGCAGGGCTTACCTTTACTGTTCCTGTGCTTGATGTGAATGAGGTACCAGTTTTGTGGGTTGTGCAACAAGTCATTACAGTGTCTTTTGCAAGTATGTCAGTGGTTAGCCAGTGACCCTTACCTTCTGTTTGTAGGAACATCATCAAAACCAAACTCCCTCCATTCCAGCTGGATTTAGAGCTGATAAATCTGGCATACACCTTTCACCCAGATGAGGTGCATTTTGGAAGCCAGCCTGGAGCCTGTGGTAACACCTAATGACCATGCGCAGCGATCCATGCCACAACCATAATGCAAAATTCTTTCTTTAGAAGAAACTAAAATAACCCCCGGACATTAAATAATCTTTGCTTTGTAATTTTGCTCGGAGGCATGTTTTTTTTCTCTGTTCTCCCTTAAATGTTGCAATGTCTTGTTTCAAAGGTAAACATGTAAAGCTGTTTACTTTCCTCTTTAATGACAGGTCCTCGTAAAGAAGACATATGGCAGAACTAAATGCAAGTTTCTCATACATCCAAGATTTTCACCAAGGCTGAGGAATTGGCCTGAACATGAAGAAAGATTCTGAAACGTGCTTATTTTTAAATCTGCTTGTACAGCCTACAAGCTAACTAAATTCAAACTTTGAAAGAGCTCTATAAAATTAGTAAAGCTGAGTACAGAGGTTTCAGTTCTACTGGATTCTGTTCCAGTAATTTTTTTATGAAACTCGAGAGCAGATAATCCACAGTAAAAGAACAATAGATCTGAGAAAATGAAAAAAAAATCCACTATAATTGTATCAAACTTAGTTTAAAGTCTTATAATTCATTGTCCAATTGATTAAATCAAAGATAAATAATAATTGTATCATTTAGGTTGTTTCTGATGAAAAGTCTAGCCTTTGTTTTGGTCTAAATATTTTCAGAATTACATGTAGTGTAGTTTTGAGGAAAAGGCTCCCAGTCCCTCTAGGCCGTTCAGAACATCCTTGATCCTTGTTTAGTTACTCTATCACACAAGGAATCAGCTGATTTCCAGACCTGATTTGATCTTGGAAAAGTGACGCGACCAGTTGAAAACAGCACAGTGTCTTGGGCAGGGCAGGCTGGCTTCAGCTGGATTTGGATATAGCCCAAACTCCCATCCAGAAAACCCCAAGTGGTAGCTCTCTCACACTGCGGTCACTTGGAGCGAAGGGGCGCCAGCTAGTTGCTCCCTGGATGGCCGCAGAGGGGCGCTACAAGACTGTCCACTCCCGGGTTCTCACTGAGACTGCCCAAGCAGTGGTGACAGCTGCAGCGTGGGTGACGCAGGCTGGCGTGGAGTACGAGGTCCCGAGACAAAGGCATGAAATAAGGAACAGTTGTGTAGGTTCCAAGAAAACTTCATTCCAAGGACAGTCCAGGGCCAAGTGTTGAAGGAGAAAGGGCTGGCTAGCTCTTTTAAAGAGAGTGGGCGTGGGGGGTGGAGACCCGAGGGAACCAATAGGTGGAAGCAAAGGAAGAATTA
Organism: Urocynchramus pylzowi; assembly: GCA_013397555.1. NCBI lineage: Eukaryota > Metazoa > Chordata > Aves > Passeriformes > Fringillidae > Urocynchramus > Urocynchramus pylzowi. The sequence goes on along the minus strand of VZRH01006178.1, from coordinate 2,621 downwards.
CATAACACAAAGGGACCAATGGGAATTACATGGAGGAGGGAGGAAGCCTCGAGGACAAATCAGAAGCTAGACTGGGGGTGAGTGACAGGGAAGTTTCTCGAAAAAAGGAGGGGGGGGTTACAGTGACAGACAGGAGCAGGAGGCAGCACCATGGGGATTGACATCACTGTATAAGGGCATGAGGGGAGGAATGAGGGACCACTCACTTTGATGGGCAGGCCAGTGGCAGGAAAAACAGGAGAAAAACAACTTTGGGACAAACCATCATGAGGGGTTTATTACATGGGGGGAACAAAGGAACAAACCATTTCTTAAGCTAACAAAGAATAACTAATTTCCATAACAAAATCAACTATACTTTTAAAACATGCAACGCCACAAAAGTGTGTGAGTAACTTATGGAGTCCCAGTCGCAAGAACTCTGCAGAGAAATTTATTTTTCGTGTGTGTTTATTTTTTCATCCTGAGCAGTAACACGTGTTGTCTTAAAACTTGTTCTAGTAGTCATTTCCATGGAAAAACATCTCAGTTTATCACTGAGGAAGGCAGAGTAGTTATATTAATCAGAGACAATATGCTCACTAGTTTAGGAATCTGTGTAAGATATGGACTGTCGGATAAGACAGCAAAGAGAAGTTGACATACAGTTTACAGTTTCACCACCACTGACTTCTATACCCCGAGTTCCCTTTATAGAGTTGGTAGAACTGGCCTGAACAGAACCTTCTTCAGATAATAACTTGAAAGGATTTCTCTGTGAGGATAGATCTGAGAAGAAAACAGTGCTGGAACCAGACATTTCATTGGGTTTTAGCCCAAGAGTTCACTTGCTCCCCTGTGCCCTTGTACTTTAGTATTTATGTTAGAACTGTGGGAATGTTGCTAAGGAAGCCCAAGGCTGCAGGGTCTGCACTACACTGGGCAGTCTGCACTCAAGGGTAATTATGCCTCTTTGTTTCTGGTAGAAAAGCTTACAGGATTAAATTTCTTTATGAAGCAATCCCTTTGGATTTTAACTAAATGCATGTGCAAAATTGGTTTAAAACATCTACTAGATAAGAAGCATATATGTGTGTGTGTATATATATATATATAAAATATGTAGGCTTAGGCTGTCTGACTGTATCAGTGGAGCATTGAGTACCCTTGCATTTTGATGGATATTGTAGGGTTAGAATGACCTGAACTAATTTTAACATAGTCAGTTTGCTTGCTCATTGCATTCTAGTCCTAGCACTGCAGACTTGGCAAGATGAGATTTTTACCAACTGCATTGCTGATTTACAGGACCAAAGCCCACACTCCTCCTTTCCCCTCTTCCTTGGAACACTGGTGTACTGGGTACTCAGCCTCTTTCTGTCCCTGGCAGCCTCTTTTCCCCTTTTGATATAACCGTGCTGAGGCAGAAAATCGGTGCTGGAGTAGTATTGTTTGTGCCAGTTCTTTTTCCTCCTGGCATGGTGTGTAGCAGATTTTTAAGTACTTCTTTATGGCTGACATTGAAATAGGCCAAATGTTTTCTCTTAGATAAGCTTGCCTTACACGTGATAGTGAGGTTTTCTTTGGATCAGGGCATGAAGAGAAGATTAAAAAAGGAACATTGTAATTTGTGTTTCTCTCTCTATTTACCACACACAGTGGTTATTGAAGTGTATGGTGCTGAATGCCATAAACTTCAATATGCCACATGTTACCAGATCAATGACATGTACGGTGGGCTGAGCTAAAATGCTCAGTTGCTGAGTTCTTTCCTCAGCTTTGCTGCTCTGGTGGGAGCAGAGCAGAGACCAGCAGAGACACCTCTTCTTCCTCCTTCACACACCAATTGTGAAAATGAGTCCTGTAAACTTGCAAACCTTCTGTATTATGGAGCTGCACTTGCTGTGAGGAGAAACATTGAATGCATTTTCAACACCATTTCAGTAATGGCTCTGACTCTGCTCCCAGAACATATAGAAAAAATTATGTCCACAGAAGTGTTATCACTGTAAATGATCTCTCCTCCTCTTTCCTCAAATTTTGCCACCTCTCAGCAAGATGATAGCAGCTGCCATGCAAAATATTTGCAATAAACAGTTTGATTATGTTTTTGTATAGTTTTTTGTGTATTTTTCCTCTTTCATAACAACTTGTTCGTAAATGCTGAAGTGTCATGGTTATCAGTACACTATTCAGTGGAGTTTGGCTTCAAGTGTAAAATTGGGTCATTGGTGTATTTGTGAAACCTCATCTAGCATTTCTTTAATAATTTTAGTAGACTCTTAACTGGATAGTAGTGCTGACAATAATAGTAATTTTAAAAAAAAGTCTGGTGGTGAATTATTTTTCATGGCTTTTCTTGTTAGTATTGCTGGAAATAATTATTCCACAGCGCTGAGGTATAAATGAATGACTTAGCACTTATTGATAGCTGTTGACTATAGCACTTGATTCTATCCTCCACTCTCCCCAACATTAGGCACCTGTAAGTTTGAAATGGTGTTGTTCTCTCTTCGGTCAGCAAATAATTCATTTTAATGCACTTTGAGCCTCCTGGAGAGGGATACACTATTTAAAATTGTCATTGGAAAACAGTACTCTTGTAGCAGATAGGGACAAGCGTTCGGAAGGTCTCGCGATGT
>VZRH01006177.1:96237-118556 GCA_013397555.1 Urocynchramus pylzowi | reverse complement strand
GGATGGATGGATGGATGGGAGAAGGGACACACCATCTCACAGCTCCCTGTGGAAAGGGATCCACCCTGTGCTTAATAAAATCTGCCTCACCCCAACGCAGAGTTAGAATGAACAGTCTCTAGAGGGAAATGTCCAGCTGGGACAGATTCCCAAGGAATTCCATGGCCCCAGCTCGGCCCCATCCCGCTGAGGGAACACCCCCATCCCATGCACCCCGAGAGCAAAAATCCCTCAGAATTTCTCCCTGTCCCACCCTGCCAGCCGCCACCACCTGTCCCTGGGGTCACACCACTCTGGGAATCCAGCCCTCAAGTGCAGCCCCTGATCCTGCCAGAGCCCATCCCAGCCCTCCCATCGTGTGGCACCACCCGAGCGTGGCTGACAGAGAGCGACTTCCCCTCCAAGGAGAATTGCCTGCTCCTGCCCAGGATGAACCAGTGATTTTTGCGAGGCTGAGGCCACACAGTTCAGCTGTTTCCATCCCGAGGAGGACAGAACTGTTTGCTCTGTGGTGGAGAAGCAGAGCGTGGCAGGAGAGGCTCTGATCACACAATGCCCCTTTCCTGCAGAGGTTAGGCTTGGTTTTAATCAGTGTTTGCTCTCTTTTCTCTCCTTGTTTCAGTCTGAGTTGCTCAAGGTAAAAGTTGAAGTCAATTTGCTGGCTGTGCAGAGCTCCTGGTGCTGGAGCTGCACCCCAGGGGAAGGTCCTGGCAGGGGAGGGAAGAGGTGGCAAAGAGATCACCAGCTCCAGCCCCTCAAAGTGGGCCAGAGGCTGCACAGAGAGCTGAGCTCACCTCTGGGCAGGAGGGCCCAGGGCCAGCTCTGCACAAAGGTTTGGGGGCATTCAGACAAAATCTGGGACTGCACCAAAGCTCTTCCCTGAGAAATGGGGAAGTGGGGAGCTGGGGCCTGGTACACACCAACCCAGGGCTGCTGCAAGCCACAGGGGTGCCTGCAGCCTGGCAATCTGGGCATTTAAAATAGCTCAGCCTGGCGAGTTTCCTTTCCCATTCTTGCAGCACATCCCGGTTTCATTTCCAGGGAGCTGGGAGCCAGCAGGCACCGGAGCAGCAAAGTCAGAGGAACGGAGCCAGGCTGCCCCGTGATGGATTTGGCCTCGAACAGGATCAGGTGCTCCAGCAGAGCATCGAGGGGTTGGGAGGAGGAGGAGGAGGAGGAAGAAGCTCCTCAGCTGAATTCCCAATTTCCAGCTTTATCCGAAGTCTTCCCCAGCTTCTCCCTTCCTCACAAATCCCGCACGGCTCCTGCCCCAGCAGCCGGCCCTGCTCCCCACGGCTCGGGATGTCCCTGCTGGGAGCCCAGAGCTCCGAGCAGGGCGGGAAGGAGCTGCCGATCCCGGGACTGGGGCTTGAGAGATGCTGCAGTGCCATCTTCAGACGGGAGGGCAGCACCCACGGCGGGATGTGCTGGGGCACGGACGGGAGGGGAAAGCAAACCGACCCCCAAGCCCCCCCAGACCCAGAGACCTGGAGAACATTCCCGGCTGGGGGGGCTGGAACTGGGCAGCCCAGCCCAGGGATGCAGCAGAGGCCGGCACAGATCCATTCCCACACAGCCCTGGGAAGGGCTGGGATCCATCCCCTGGGATCCACCCCCTGGGATTCATCCCCCTGGGATCCATCCCCCTGGGATCCATTCCTTGGGATCCATTACCCTGGGATTCACCCCCTGGGATCCATTCCCTGGGATCCATTCCCCTGGGATCCATCCCCCTGGGATCCATTCCCTGGGATCCATTACCCTGGGATNGATCCATTCCCTGGGATCCATTCCCCTGGGATCCATTCCCTGGGATCCATTCCCCTGGGATCCATCCCCTCCCCAACCCTTCCCTCTGCGCTGCAGCCCGCAGACTGAGGGATCCAGCTGCACTGAGCAGCTCAAGGGCTTTTTGGAAAGCAGATCCAGCCTCTCCCTCGGCTCTGTGGCTGGGTTTGCCGAGGTGGAAATCACGATGTGTGTTTGAGCAGCTCCCTGCTCCCGGCGAGCTGGATAACATTGTTTCATCCTGATGGCTCCTTCTCCAGGAGCAGATAAAGCAGGACAAGGAGCTCTGTCCTTCCCTGCTCCCAGATCCTACAGGCTCTGCCCACAGAGCTCCATTTCCCATGGAACAGCCTCTCCTGATCCCACCTCTGGCATTTCCTGGAGGGAGTAAGTGATGGCAGTGACCCGTGAGGGCTGGGAGCACTGGGAGCACTGGGAGCACTGGGAGCACTGGGAGCCCATTTAATTCTGTGCCACATTAACAACAGGCACCAACAGCCCCCTGGGCAAACAGGGCCAGCAGCCAGGGCTCGGTGCCCAGACAGCTTCAGACAGGGCCCCTCTGAAAATCAGCACCTTTAAGAAATCTTTTTTTCCAGCAGCACTGGTTATTTGGGCCAATTTTTAGCAATTTTAGTCATTTTGGCCTCCTCCACACGTCACTACTGCCATGAGTGTCCCTGGAGCCCAGAGAACAGAAGCAAAGCTTTAGAGGAGAAAAAGCAAATGTTCCTTGGGATTTCAATGGGATGAAATCACTGCATGGCCTTTTTACAGTGGCATGGGGGGGACAGGAACGGCTTCAAACTGACAGACAGCAGGGCTGGATTGGATATTGCAGAGAAATCCTTCCCTGGGAGCAGGGAGGTGCCCAGAGCAGCTGGGGCTGCCTCTGGATCCCTGGCAGTGTCCAAGGCCAGGCTGGACACTGGGGCTGGGAGCAGCCTGGGACAGTGGGAGGGGGTGAAATCAAACCATTCTCTGATGCTAAAATTCATCCCATCCCCAGGCCTCCTCTCCCTCATGGCCCCCAAGCAAACCCAGGTCCTACAAAAGCTCTGGAGAAGGAGGATTTGGTGAGCTGGGGAAGGGATTCCTGCCCTAGAGGTGAAAACAGAGCCACGTTCCAGGAGCAGGTCACAAAAGCTGCACCCTCCAGGAAAGGCACCACCCCCACCTCGGCTCAGGAATCACAAAGCTTAGTTTTAAACGTGAGCTGGGGACTGGAGGGGGATGAGCCTGGCTGGAGGAGCTCCGGGGGCTGTCAGCTGTGCCTGCTCACGAGGGGAGCTCTCTGCAGAGCCCTGGCAGCACCAGGGCCACCCTGCAGCCCAGCTTGTCCCCAGGTGTGTGACAGCAGCCTGCCAGCCCCACACAGGGCCCTGCCCAGAGCTGGGTGACAGAGCTGCCCCAGGAACCTCCTGATTCCTGACAACCCAGGGCATGGAAGCATGTGCCAGAAGGGAACCTGTCAGCACCCAGCACTGCCTCAGCTCAGCCTGCAGGGACGGCCTCAGGAGCTGCAGGGCTCAGGGAACAGCCCTGGATCAGCCACAGGCAGTTCCTGCCTCAGACGTGACCTCCCTGCTCCACTGCCCAGGAACACTCCGGGAGCTTCCAGGCAGCGTCGAGGCCAATTTGCTCAATTCCCAGCTTGGCAGGGAAGGGATTACACAGCAAAAACTGGATCTGAGGGTTACACAGCTCTCAAAGCCCTTCACTCCCTGTCCCCCGGGCCAGCTCAAAGCCCTGCTTCTTCAGAAGCTCCTTGGCAATTAGCTCGTTTTAATTAATACCAACTCCACCCAGCGGAACCAATGCCTTGAAAACGGCTGGGAGAGAGGAAAAAAGCAAAAAGGAAGAGAGCCAGGGTGCAGTTCTGTGCTCACCCCCATGGATGGGGGTGGTGGGAGCCCTGAGGGAGCCTCGACCCCGGCTGGGGACAGGGGAGGAGCCTGAGCTGTCCCCACACCCATGGGGGTGGCAGATGGAAAGGGACAGCTCCCAACCCCCTCCACTGCTCCCACTCCTCATCTGTGACCCCCCCCACCATCCCCAAAACACCCACAGAGCTCCCCCCAGCTCTGCCACACAACTGGTCCACCCTGGGGATGGGAGCAATGCTGGAAGCAGCCTGCACAGCCAACTCTCCTTACCCAGCACCTCCTTCCTGCCTCCATGGCAACTTTCAACAGCCTTAATTGCTTCTTATTTTAACACTTGGGGAACGAAACCTCTGTGATCCTCTATCACTTCATTATTAGCACTCCAGAACAGACCCCAAATGCAGCCAAGCACCATTTTATGTGTGTTTATATTTGCAGCTTGAATTTTCTGTATAATCCCTGGCTGTGGATCTGCTGCTCCTCCAGCCCCTCTCCAAAGGCTGTCAGAAACCCTGCACATTTGCTTGCCCAGGGCTCTGCCCTCCCCAGGCTCTCTCCTCCCTGGTCAAAGTGGAATGAAACATCTCTGGAGGCTGCCAATGCCAGCACTGAGATTCCTCTCTCCTGGCACAGCTTTTCCCCTGGGAATTCAGAATTGCTCCCAGCCACACACACATTTCAGGGACAGGGAGCAGCCCAGCACAGAATGTGTGCCCACTTTCATCCTGCCCCTGGTGCTGTGGTCACCAAACCCTTCCCTTGGGAGCCAAAGGGCCGAACTGGGCTGCTCTGCCCCAAACTGGTGACACTGGGGAAAACTGGTTGTGTCCTGTGTCCCACCTGAGGGGGACATCAGGGGCTTACAGGGGCTGAGTCCAGCCCAGAGCTCCATCCCACACCTGACAGGGGCTGGAAAACCCTCTGGGATGGAGAAGCAGCAGCACAGCCCAGCTCAACAGCCCACGGAGCCACCCAGGGGGGGAACTGGTCCAGGGGGACCTGAGAGAGCCCAGGGGCCACCCAGGGGGGGAAACTGGTCCAGGGGGACCTGAGAGAGCCCAGGGGCCACCCAGGGCTGGAATTGGTCCAGGGGGACCTGAAATAATCCAAAGGGTCACCCAGGGGCTGGAATTGGTTCCAGGGTGACCTGAAATAATGCAAAGGGTCACCCAGGGGCTGGAGTTGGTCCAGGGTGACCTGAAATAATCCAAAGGGTCACCCAGGGGCTGGAATTGGTTCCAGGGTGACCTGAAATAATCCAAAGGGTCACCCAGGGGCTGGAGTTGGTCCAAGGTGATCTGAAGGTCAAGTTCCTCCCCGTGGCCTCTCCCTGCAGGGCCTGCCAGGCTGGAGCAGCCCTGCCTCTCCTCCTTCCCAGGGACAGCACCTCAGTCCCAAGCCTTGGCAAGACTCCTGCCTCCTCCCAGGGAGTGCAGAGCAGTAAAGGCAGTGACCTCCCTGCTGCACAGCTCTCACCTGCATGGACAGACATAAAAATACACAACATTTTACAGTCTGCTCCCTATTCATTAGGCCCTGCTGAATGCAATAAAGCTGCCACTGGACCAGCCCCTCCTGGAGCTCATGCTGAAAATGGAATTATATTGCAGTGAGGCTTGTAAACAGTGCCAGGCTTGTTTATTAGAAACCCTGCTCCAAAATCCAATCAGATTAATTTATGTGGGACTTAAACTGCTGCTGCTAATTGGAGGTAATGGGATGGACACAGCTCCTCAGCGCTCCTGCAGGTGCCCAATCCCCATGGACACTGGCCTTGGCCTGAGGGCTGGGAGGGAACTTGGAGCACCCAGCGCTTCCCATTCCTCAGGAGAAATCACATTTCCAACATCCTGGGCCTGCCCTGATCCCCAGGGAATTCCTTCACCCTCCCCAGGAGCCCCTGTGGGTCCGTTTTCTTCAGGAAGGGTGCTCTGGGCACAGCAGGGAACTGATCCATGGGCTCCTTCCCAGGCAGGAAGGTTTGCTGGGGCACTCTTGGCTCTGATTCCAGCCCAGCCCTGCCTTGCTCTGATTCTCCCAGCCCTGCCCTTCCCTCCTAGCTCAGCCCCAATTTGGGATCACAAACAGCAAAGCCAAGGTGGGCACTGAGTACAGAAGTGGATTTAAAGCCCTCCTTAAGCACAAGAGCTTTTCTTTTTTAAAAAGTGAAAGGGGGGAAAAGGAAGATTAAATTAATTTATCCAGACGTTGGTCAATCCCTTAATCCCAGGAGGCCAGAGCCATCCCACCTGGAAATCAGCTGGATTTCACTCTCTCCTTGGTGGGCTGCTGCTTCCAAGAAAATCTCATTTCAAGACACAAAGAGCCAGGTCAGGGCAGTCCCAGCTCCTAATTCTGTGAAATTAAGAGGGGCAGAGTGGATTTGAGGCAATCCTGGCTGGGGGCATTTGGGGCAGTTTTCCAAAGCCATGGTGGGCTGTGCCTGCCCTAAGGGGAGGGGGGCTGAGGGATGGCTGCTCCACGACACAGAAAACCCTTCTCTCCCTCCACCTCCCAGGGGCCAGAACTGCTCCAGCTTTCCTGTGCTGGCCTCAGGAAGCAGGATTTAAAGGCCCTTGTTCTGCAGCATCTTGTCACTGTGTGACAGATTCCCAAAGGCAGCGTTCCCAGAGCTTCCAACATAATTCCTGTACCTTGTGTGCCTCCCTCCCCATCAGACCCCGGCGATGCCAGATCTGACTGGGGAGATGGAAGAGCTCCCACAGGGAACCTTGCAGCAGGTGGATTTCTCCCTCCACCTTCCTGAATTATCCTTCCAAAGCAGATGCTCCTTCCCTTTCCAAACTCCAGGAGCTTTTTGTGTCTCTGGGTGCTGGAGAAAGCACGGAAAATCTCTCTGGCAGCTTCAGCTGCAGAGCCAAGGGGGCACAGGCTGGCAGCGCTCTGAGGAGTCCGTGGATCCACATCCACCTCCCTCAGGGCCAGGCAGCAGCCACAGAGCCTGCTGGAAGCATGGTCTGCAGAGAGCTGCACACCCCAGAATTCCAGCAGAATTCACATTTAATGGCTCTGCCCTGACACAGGAGAGGGCTGGGCAGGAAGGGCCCCCCCACCAGCAAGACACAAAGCCACAACATCCCCAAAGGAACCAGATTTGTGCCCATTTTCAACAAATTACAGCCAAATGCAGGGAGAAGGAAAAGGACAATTTGATGGAGCAGCTGGGAAACATCCCCTCAAAGGATGAATCCCCCTCAAAAGGATGAATCCTTTTGAACTGGAAGCACTGGGTACTGAGAGGCTCTGACTGGGGAGCCAACGCTGCCCTTCCAAAGCTCAAATCCCCCAAACTGCTGGAGAATCAATCCTAGCTCAGGGAAAAGGCTCCTCTGCTCCATTCCCTGGCTGCTCACAGGGAAGAACAGCTCCAGGCCAGGAGGCTCCCAGGAGGCAGCACCAACCCTGGGGGAAGGAGCAGCTGCTCAGGGGGTAGAGAGGAGTGGAGGCTTTAGGGAGACTGAGAGATTTTCCACCAGACAGATTATGGGCTTCCTTCCCTTCACATGTAACCTTTGTCCTCAGATGAGGTGTCCTAACAAGGACATGGCTGCATAAACACCTGTGGTGTTTAATATATAAATTGAATAAATTAATAACCAACCCTCCTGAAAGGAGAGGGAACGAGAGAATCCTCTGGGTCTGACAGATTTGCCTGTGACAGTGGAAAGAGGAGGAAAAGCTCTGGAGCAGGCCTTGGATCATGCCAGGCTGCTGGCTCAGAGCAGACAGAAGCATTTTTGCAGCCTGGGGATCTTCAGCAGCAAACCAGGAGGAGTTCTGGGCTCTGCATTTTTATCTTTACTTTTCCCTCCCCAGAAAAGCAGCTCAGGTACAGCTCCTTGGGGTTCCCATCCCTGGGAATTGCTGCCCTCCATGACTTCCTTGGATCTCCCCCCTTCCAGGAGTTTTCTCCTCCAGCACGGGGCAAACACAATTGAGGAGGGCAGAACACGGAGCATTTGCAGGTCCTGTGGGAAAGGGGTTTCCAAACCTGCTCTTCATCCAATCACCTGGAACTGCAGCTTCCTCAGGGATCAGGTGCAGCTTTTCCCTATCCCAGCCTCACATTCTGCAAGGTGCTAAATGGAGAGATTGTAAACTCAAACGGGTTGGGGATGTGTCACAGCTGCAATTCCAGCTGCAGGTGGGATTTTCTTGAGAAATGGGAACTTGCAGCCTCTGTGCTGCTGCTTTGGGAGCCAGGTAGGACCTGTAATACAGAAATTGTGGCTGCCCCTGGAGCCCTGGGAATGTCCATGGCCAGGCTGGATGGAGCTTGGAGCTCCCTGGGATAGGGGAAGGTGTCTCTGCCCATGGCTGGGGTGAGATTTAAATCCCCTTTCCACCCAAACCATCCCATGACTCCATGAAATTCTCCCTCAGCCAGCTGCAGTTACCACTCAGTGTGGGCTGATCCTGACTTTCTGGTCCAATGGAATGAATTCAGCAGGATCCAGCCATATGGATTAGATGGGAAGTTTTAAGGAAAACAGAAGCCTGTGAAAGGATTATGGAGAGTTTTTTTTAAAAAAATACTTTCCCAGCCCCTTCAGAGCATGAAAATAGGAATTGCATCTTTGAGGCAGCTCAAAAGCCCTGTTTGGGGTTGTGTGTCTGTGTTCACAAACCCTGGATTTGCTTCTCACAATCAAGAAATGAGCTTAGAATCAAACACTTCAAAAAATTGTGCTCTCCTGCTTTTAGGGATTTCTAGCACTTTCATATGGATATGGGTGCACACAGAGCTTTCCTCTGCATTGGCCACAAACATTAACACTTCATTTGGCTTTAATGAGCAACTTGAAACTCCAAAAATCAAGAAAAGGCCCTAAAGCGATTGAAAATAAAACTTGACAGCAGCACAAAACCAACCAGGCTTTCTCCAGCCTCTCCCAGCCATCCTGTGGAAAATCTTTCCCTGCATCAGCACCCAGATGAGGGAAGCAGCCACAAATGATGGGCAGCCAGGCTTTTAAGCACCTTAAAAATTTAAATGAGTTCCAGGTGTAAATTCAAAGTGGTTGCTCCAACTGCATTAAGGCACTTTCCCTTCAGAATGAGAACAGCACTGATTTGATTTTGTGTATTGTGCTGAGTGTGGAGATCCAGGGAATTGGAGCCCTCTGCTGAGAGCCTGCACTGGGATTTGATGCATTCCAAGGTGATCCCAGGGCTGAGGTCGGGCTGTGGTCACGGACTTGCCTTGGGTGCCAAAGCCTGGAGGAGGCTGCAGCTGTTGGGTTCCCAAAGGAACCCCTCTGAGGGCCTGGGGCTGCTCCCCCTCCAGCCCTGCCCTTGCACAGCCAGCAGCAAATTCCACCTGTGCCCACCCAAACCCCTCATTCCTGGGCACTTCTGTGCTGCCAAAACCTCATCAAAGCAGAGGGAAACCTTCAAAGGTCACCCAGTGCCTGGGCAGGGACACCTCCCACCAGGCCACGCTGTCCCAGCCCTGCCCGAGCCAGCCTTGGCCACTCCAGGGATGGAGCAGCCCCACAACCTTCCCGTGCTCCACTCCCTGTCCTGCTCCTCCAGAACAAACCTCCCTTAAAATCAGCAATTTGCAGTGAAAATGCCCAGAATTCCCTGTAAGGAATAAATGGGACAGGACAGCTGTGGCTCCCCTGGATCCCTGGCAGTGCCCAAGGCCAGCCTGGACACTGGGGCTGGGAGCAGCCTGGGACAGAGGGAGGGGTCCCTGCCATCAATGGGGTGGGATGGGATGATCCTTAATGCCCCCTCCACACCATTCCTTGGATTTTTAGAGGGAAATCCCGAACTCTCTGTCAGGAGCTGCCTGGGAGCAGCATTTGAGCAGCACAGGGCGTTCAGAGCGGGCCCAGCAGCTGCTGAGATGAGCAGCCCAGCTCAGGAAAAGCTTCACTCTCCACTCCTTCCTAAGTTCTTTTCCTTTTTAATTCCACTTGCTACAGCAAAGCACTGCAAAGCTGTATTTAAATTAAAACAATCCTCCAGCCTGCAGAGAAAACATACAGAGCCATCCATTTCCACGAGCAAACGGGGCAGGAAATCCAAGCAAGATTTATACAGTTATTCCTCTGTAATTATCCAGAAGAGAGAAAAAGCTCAGGGGTCAGCAGTATCTCATTCATTATCACACCCCAGCAGCTTCTTAGGCTTTAATTTTGGTTTATTTTTTTGCAATCCCCTGCCTACATCCAGATTAAGGGTGATGTGCTGGGAAAATAAAGCTCTTTCCTGATAATGGGGTGAAATAAAGCTCCCCCCACACCAGAGTCCCTCCAGGGCCCAGGTGTGGCTGTCACCTGCTGCAGGGTGACCAGGCCATCATCTGATGTAGGGAAAGAAAGAGTAAAATGAAAAATAACTTAAAGGGAAGAGGGAAGATAAGGAGAGCCCTTTGAGAGCCGATATTTTAATTTGCCTTTTGCTGTTAACAGCTCCATCTATTCTTTTTTCAGTCCCTAAAAAGCTGTTGGTGCTGCTTTGGTTTATGGCAGGAGAAGAACCCTGGGATCCTGTGCTGGTGGCACTAAATCCCTTTGGCACTTCAGCAGGGCCACATTCCTCTGGTTCCAGAACAAAACTCTCCTACCCACAGGGAGACCCCAGAAATGGAGCAAAGTGGGGGAGAAGAGCTCCAAACCTGCCAAATTTGGGCTCTCCAGTCCCAGGGCCCATCCCAGGCTGGTCAGGCTGCCCCAGCTCCAGCCTCACCCCCATGGTGGGACCTGCAGGTGCCCATGCTGGGGGATTGTTCTCCCCCCCACTCCCAGTTTGGGATTTCTCCATTCCAGAGGGAGGGATTTTGCTCCAGCACCTCCCCAGACTCGGCTGAGAAGCTTTGGAGAGGTTCAGTGCAGGCTGAGGGAGGGCTCCAGGGGAACCAGGAGGGAGCAAAGGCTGCTCTGGGGCACAGAGGGACAATCCATGGGAGGGGTCACCAGGAGAGCACTGCTGAGGGGAGCCAGGGAGCAGCTGCAGGGATTAACCCTGGAAAAAATCCATTTTCCATCTCCACCAGAGCCAGAGGTGCTGCAGGGCCAAGAGAGGCTCAAACCCCACCCTAAGGTGCCCAACCCGAGGCACTTTGAGATCAAAAGGTGCTGATTGGGGAAGGATTTTTTTACAGGGATGTTTAAAGCTCATTAGAAGAGCTAATGGGAGACTTTAATTTAGGGCCTGTGACTTCCTGGGGCACCCTCACACACTCAGACAGGGCTCAGATAAAAGAGGTCCAGGAACAGTTTTATGATCACGATTTTCTGCTTAATTAAAGATCCTCCTTTTCAATTACCCAGCTTAATCTGGGTGTACAGGCCTCTAAGTGGCATCAGCTGAGGACACAGCCCCGAGCAGATTTAAGCACTGACACTGGTTTAGGCCCTACCTGGCTTTTTCTGTCTTCTTTCCAAGGCAAGGAAGGTTTATTTATTTATTGAAGGAGTCAGAGCTGCTGTCCTTGTGCCCCCAGCTGGGTTTCACTGACACCCGGGGGCTGACAGCTCCCAGCTTTCTTTTATGGTTTTAAAACCTTCAAACATTGCAAAAAGCTGATTTTTTTCCCCCAAGTGCTGGACAGGAACAAGTCCCAGCACAGCCCCAAAGCTCCCAGGCTGAGTGGCCACAGTGCAGAGCAACCTGAGCAAAGCTCAGCCGAGAAGCCACAATAAATCAGTATTTTTAATATTCTTCCATGTGGAGGATCAAGCTTCAGGACTTATTCCCAAAGTCATTAATCGCACAGTAAAGTAAATCTACAAAGCTTTGTGTTCTCCTGGCTTTTGAAGATGGAATTCCAAGAGTTTCAAGGTGATACCTTTGGAACTGTGTGGTTTCAGTGTCCATAATGACATCCAATATCTTACAGGACATTTATGGCACAGCTCAGCTGGGACCACTCTGCTGCTTCTCCCATTCTCCAGGGGGGAATTTAAACAGAGGACTTTGGTTATTTTATCTCTGATGGGAAGATTAGAGACTGGATTGGGAAAATTATTCCATCTTCAAGGTGTTCTTCACAGTCCAAACCCCAGCAAACAACAGGAACTTTGACTCCAATTCTCTCAGAGTGAGGCAATTTTACAGAAACCACACAGGTAATTAATGATCCCACCAGGAATTTTCATTCCCAGAGTGGGGTGTGGGAGCTCTGCTATAAATTAAGCCATCCAAGTTTTTATTGGATTTTTGTACCACAGTTCAAAGTCTTAAAAAGCTCCAAAAATTTGCTCTCCTTGTTTGCCATGATGGAGATGGAAATCTTATAAATTACATTATTCTAATTTCCCTATTATCTCATATACACCCTTACATTCTGATTCTGCACAATCTTCATAACATCCTTCAGATCCCATAAATTGTGTCTTTAGTATGGAACAAAGCAGTGAGGAGAGAGATACCGGGGGTGAAGCGGGAGGCAAAGGGAATCAGTCAGACCTTTTATGTTCATTAAAAGTGTTGCTGGAGCTGGATTTATTATTATGTTGTCAACTAAATTTTGTTGGCACCCAAAAGCACCTCGGAACACTTTAAACACTTGGGCAATAACTGCCTCAAGTGTCACTGAGAGCGTGTGAGCCCGTGACGCTTTTATAAAAACAGTGACAAAATCGAACCTTCCCCAGAGGGGAAAACTGCAGCAGCACAGGGGAGGGGGAGCAGCAGCCTCAGAAAACCCAGCAAGTTCCAGGGAAGGGCAGAGAGGCAAGGGGACACAGGGAGGGAAGGGGACACAGGGACCAGGCTGGCTCATCCCAGGGCTGGGTGACCACCAGGGCTTGAGTGCAAACAGCAATTGGGGTTTTTTCTTGGAGCGGGGATGCAGCTGGAATTTGGGCTGTTTCAGGAGGGGGAGGCAAGGGTCCCCCTTCTCCCTGTCTGCTGCTGCAGAGTTCATTGGAATCTCAGCTCCAGAGGAAACAGGGTGGGAAAATCCACGGAGCACAAGGTGCCTTTGGCACAGCCAGGGAGCCAAAACTGCCCAGGGCAAAGTCACAACACCTGGAAGGATTCTGGGCCTCCAAGCAACCCAGAAGAGCTGGGAACCCCAGACTGGGCCAACTGGGAAGGGACCTTAAACTCATGGTGTTCCAGCCTTGCCATGGGCAGGGACACCTCCCAGTATCCCAGGCTGCTCCCAGGCCTGTCCAGCCTGGCCTTGGGCATCCAGGAGGATCCATCTGGGAGCAGAGCAGATCCTGCAGCCTGTGGAGCAGTGGCCTGAGAGAGCAGTGAAGGTGCTCACTCACCTCCCACTGAAAATTATCATTATCATCATCCTCATCATCCTCATTATCAATAATTAACAGCTCCCTGACCTGCAGCCTCCTGCTCTCCCCCAAAGTTTGGGCAGACTCCAAACATCCCCAGAGCCTCTCCAAAGGCACCCTTGGCACCAGCACCCACTCCCAGGACTAAGGGGGTCCTCTAAGGAGCACCCCTGGGCTCCAGGCCCTCCAAGGAAGCCTTGGCTCCCTGGGGACCCACTCACCCTCCCAGGGCTCACAATCTGCAGGTCATGAGTTCCACCCTCACACGGGGCACCACCAAACATCGATTCTTTGCTTCTTTTCTGCCAAGGTTGTTAAATGGTGAGATGGTATTTCTCGTTTGGACTCAGATGTTTGTTAGCTCTTATCTCTGTCACAGTCTCACAAACCCTGAGTTCTGCAGCACTTCACTCTGACACACTGAAAATGGAGCCCTGTCTCTCTCTCTACAAGGCCTTTTAAGGATAAACTGTCCAATTAAGAAATGATACCTAAATTATTTTTATTTTTAACCCAATAATCAACCACCCCTGGCCCACAATGCAGACTTTTTATCCAATTACACAAAACCACCCAAACCCATGGAGAAGAAGGTGAAGAAGGACCAGCCTCTGCCCCAAACCCTCCATCTTGCCCCATGTATATCCCTATATTCTAAACCCCAAACTCTCAGTTTCCCACCCTGTGTTATCACACACTTCTATTCAAACCCCACACCCACAATCCCAGTTCTGTCATTCCATTTTGGAAGCCTCCCCAGGGCCTCAGGTCAATGCAGTGTTCTCCTGGGGGTCAGTGGCTCTCAGCACAGAAAGTCTCAAATTCTCACTGACCAGGGTTCCAACAAGGAGCAGCTCCCCTGATGAATCCCTGGAGGCTCCAGGTGCCTGGATGGAAATTCAGGCTCCCTGACCCCCTGGGTGCCTCAGGAACATGGGGCACCCAAAGAATGGGGCTTGTGGCCACAGCAGAGCACTCCCATGGCCAAAAGCCACCCAGGGACTGGGCACAGGGAAGGTGACAAATCCAGGCTCTGGCTCAGCACCTGCAGCCTTGGCCACCTCTTTGTAACCCTCTGTGGGAACAGGGAGGAAAATAAAGCAGGAGAACAAATCCTGGGGAGTCCCCTGTGCCCGACAGCAGCAACTGCACAAACCCAGGGCCCACCCTGAGGGGGAAAGTGCTTTGGGGAATAAAAGCTCTCAGGGAAATCGTGTCCCCTATAAATATGTCCATTATCCTAAACAGACATTTTAAGGACAGGACTTGTGGCCTTTCCCCACTCTGTTTTCAGAGCTTTTACACATCATTTTACTTAATAAAAAACCTTCCCACCTTGCTTTTACTGTTTAACACTTCAAATTTCTGCTTTGTTTTCCAGCTGATGCATTGCTACCAAAATTTTCCTTGTTATCTCAGCCTGGAGCCCATTTGCAGCACAGAATAACACTTTCACCCTCAAAAGGAGCAAGTGAAAGGCAGAGAGGGCAGAAATAACCTTTCCAAATGACCAAATGCAGCAGAGGCATCCAATTTGCTTGCCTTGCAAGTTGAAAATCTGGGGGGTTCAAAGTCCTTCTGTGCTGCAGAATGGGGGAAATTAAGTTTGACCTTCAGCTTTTCAATTCAGGAGGGGATTTGGGAGCCTCCAGCAGGTTCTGTCCTGCTGTGACACACCACAAATGGACCCTTAAGTGTCCCAAACACCAATTTCCCCCTGGCCCCAGCCTGGAAAGACAAATGCTTCAAATTGCAGCACATTATGGAGCTGCAATCTGTATTTTGCTTCCCTCTAAGAGTAAAGGTCAGAATGTACAAAGTGAGTTTTTTTGAGAAATACAAACTCTGTCACTGACTCCTGCAGAACTCCACCTGTGAGGGTGTCCCTCTGCAGGGACGGGGAGTCCTTAAATTCACAGAACTTCAGGTTTTGCTCTTGAAGTGCTCAATAAATGCTCTGCAAAAGGATTTAAGTGACTGAATTGGGTGTGTTTTGTTGACTCCAACTCCTTCCATGTCTCCAATCCTTCGTGTTTAGGCCTGAAGCAGCTCCCATGGAAGGCAGGTGATGGAGGGGAAGCTGCAGCTCCAGGGAATAAGTTGGGAATTGTCCTCAGGAGGCACCTCCAGCATGGGAGGTTGGAACCCAGCCTGGCAGGACTTAGGAGAGGCTCAGAGCAAAGTGCTTTCCCTGATTGTTGTATTATTATTATTATTATCATTATTATTCAGCCTGGAGAAGAGAAGCTTTGGGGTCACTTCACTGCAGCCTTCCAACTCCTGAAGCAGCTGCAAGAAAGGTGGAGAAAAGCTTTTTACAAGGGCCTGGAGTGGCAGAACGAGGGGGAATGGCCTTGCACGGAAAAGGAGGAGGTTTAGCTGGGATATTGGGAATCCCTGGTGGGGAGGCCCTGGCAGAGGTTGCCTGGAGAAGCTCTGAGGGGTCCTGAGTGACTTCCCAAGATGGAGAGAGTGATGCCCCCAGAAATCTCAGCCAAGAGGAGCTCAACACCCAGAAGGAGTCATTTAAATACCAAATTCCGAGCTCCAAGGAAAAAGCCCTCCCAGCCCACTTGGCACCAAGTTTTAAAACAAGTTTTTTATGATCATCATCACCTGCCCTCCACTGAAATCATCCTTTCCCCCCACACTGGAGAGACCTTCCCTGCTTAATAAATCATCACAAGTAAAAAAAGTCACAAAAATAGCAGAGGGAAAAGGCAGCTCAGTAAAAACTGAATAATTTCTTTCCAATCATGTAGCCTTGGGACATCTTCCATAATTCCTCTCTGTTTGCATTTTAACTACCTCGAGGATAACTTTCTATCATCCCCTTGAATTTTTGAGCTTTTAACCCTCTGATGGTACCCAGTGATGGTTAAAGGGCTTGAAGAACTCAGGTTTTTTTAAGGGGCACAGCTCTGCCTCCACTCCTATAAACTCCAGCACTGCAGTTTAACCACTCTGCTGAAACATTTTAGCTGTGGCTCTGCTAAGTGGTAAAAAATCCACTCTGAACTGCTCACAAGACGTCTCTAAATACCCCAAACCTCCTGTGAGCCTCCTGCCCCTGCTCCCCTTTAAGCTTTCTCCACTTCCAAAAGAAACCCCACATTACCAGCACTCCCCTAGTGGATTTTTTG
The DNA here is from genome assembly GCA_013397555.1 of Urocynchramus pylzowi. NCBI lineage: Eukaryota > Metazoa > Chordata > Aves > Passeriformes > Fringillidae > Urocynchramus > Urocynchramus pylzowi. Next base: position 102,464 of record VZRH01006177.1, on the reverse strand, counting down.
GCTGTTTCATGGCTGTAAAGCTCTAAATGTGAGTACATTTGGTCTCCAGTGCTGAGCTGGGTGCTGTGCACAGCTCGCAGCCAGCTCCGTGTCCCTGCTGGGTTTCCTGGGGGCTGCTCCAAGCACCGCCAGTCCTGGTGCCCAAACACATCCAAACAAACCCTCATGGCATTTCCTCAGCCTGTGTGGGGTAAACCCACTGCTCCTGTCATCCCTGAGAGCAATTCCAGGGCCAAAGCTTGGTGAAGCCACAATCCCAACCTTGTCCCCTCTGCCAGGCCTCTCCCAGTTCCCCCTTCCAGGGAATTTTTCTGCTTTTACATCATGACTTGGTTTGAACAGCCAGGTGTCTGCTGAGGAAGGCAGGAGCCTCCCCTGAAATGGAAAATGTAAACCCCTCCCTCTGAATTGTTATAATTTTGAAATTAAAAAGCTCTCAGGCAAAGAGATGGGAGTAGGAATAACAGTTCTTTACTGGGAAAATTAAAAATACAAATGCAATAGCACAAACAAGCCAGTGGCAGAGTGAGAAGAGGCCCTGGCACGCTGTGGGTCAGGGTGGTGGCAGCAGTCCCATGCCAGGGTGGCTCAGCCCTCCTGCAGTGCCAGCTGTGGCTCTGCTGGAGCAGGGATCCTGGACAAGGGGGGAGTTTTCCTCTGGAGCTCCAGGGCTGCTGGAGATGGGCCTGGGCTCCCTCTGGGAATGCAGGGCAGAAGAAAGCTGCTCCTCTGGGAATGCAGGGGGCAAAGGCTGCTGGGGTGCTGCCAAGGGCAGATTGGATCCAGGTAGGAATGCTTGGCTCCTGCCCTGGGCGCAGCCTCTCCCATGGGATGCTGGAATTTGATCAGCCCTGCAGGGACACTCAGTGGCCATGAGCAGCAGAGATCTCCTGGAGGGAGGATTGGCTGTGGGAGAGATAAAGAAAACTGCCCAGAGAGCAGCAGATACCTGCCCAGCTCTGACAGATGGCAATTAGAACACACACATCTTACAACCCAGGACACATCAAGAGTCATCTTTGCACTGGTACTTCCCACTTACTTCCCTTGCTGTGTTACTGTAGAAGCAACATTCAGGGATTTCCCCCCAATTCTCCTTCTCCCTCCTCCTCACCTGCCTGGGAAAGTCGTGTTCCTGAGCCCCATCAGGCCCTGGCCGTGGCTCCTGAGCAGAAGGAGATGTTTGGGAACACCCCTACAAGCCTTTGCTTACAGATCCCTCCTTGTTTTTCTGATCTAATTAGTGATGCAGAGAATTAAACCTCAGCCTTCAAGGCCAGGAGCTCCCCAGGGGAGCAATCCAGCTCTAATACTGTTTAAATATGAAACAGCTCCTGTCCTGGCTGGAGCTGGGGAGGCAGAACCCACAGAAACGGTCATTACTGGGGGTGATTAACAATTGCAAGTTGTTGTCAGGGAGTCCAGAGCTGCTTTAGGAAATCCTTGGGGGCAGAGAGAACAACTCCATGGTGGAAGGGGGGAGATGGTTCTGGAAAATGTTGCTGAACAGATTTGCCAGCACAGCTGTGGCCCAAGAGTGACAAAAGGGTCATCACCCAGCAGGGGACCCACACGCCCAGGTTATCCCTGCTGCATCCCTCAGGAAGGGCTGAGGGGATCCCAAATGGATCCAGCTCCAAACCCTGCCCAGGTGTGGCTCACACAAACACCCCCTCACTGATCCAGCTCCAAACCCTGCCCAGGTGTGGCTCACACAAACACCNCTTTAGGAAATCCTTGGGGGCAGAGAGAACAACTCCATGGTGGAAGGGGGGAGATGGTTCTGGAAAATGTTGCTGAACAGATTTGCCAGCACAGCTGTGGCCCAAGAGTGACAAAAGGGTCATCACCCAGCAGGGGACCCACACGCCCAGGTTATCCCTGCTGCATCCCTCAGGAAGGGCTGAGGGGATCCCAAATGGATCCAGCTCCAAACCCTGCCCAGGTGTGGCTCACACAAACACCCCCTCACTGATCCAGCTCCAAACCCTGCCCAGGTGTGGCTCACACAAACACCCCCTCACTGATCCAGCTCCAAACCCTGCCCAGGTGTGGCTCACACAAACACCCCCACACTGATCCCAAATGGATCCTTATCCAAACCCTGCCCAGGTGTGGCTCACACAAACACCCCCTCACTGATCCCAAAGGGATCCAGCTGCAAACCCTGCCCAGGTGTGCCCCAGCCTGGCTGCAGGGTGGATCACACAGACCCTGTGGCCCCTCCCCAGGCCTGGCTTTGTGTCCATTGTGAACTGGCTCCCACTAAGCCCGGTTTGAGGGCTCCCAGTTCAGTGCCAGGAGCAGCTCCTGCTGTGCAGCAGCCCCAGAGCACCCCTGGTTCTGCTGGACCTCCCTCACTCCTCCTTTTCCAAGCTGAATCCACACCCAGATGGTCTTGTAGGATGAAGCCACGGCAGGCCACGATCACCCCTCCTGTCCTTCCCTTCCTGAACTAAAATTCCTTTTTAGGAAGGAATTTCAGGCCATGAAGGGGAAGTGCACTGGTGTGAGCAAACCCTAGATCTCCCAGCACTACAAGGGTGAGTTGTGTTTGATTATTCCTTCCCTACTGTCCAGCATTCCACAACCTTCACCTTCCCCGGACACAAAAATTCTCCTTCACCTCAGACAGTTTAGGACTCAGGTTTCAGACATAAAAGTGAGCAGCAACCATGCAATCCAACACCAGTAATCCAAACCCCACAAAGCAAAGCTCATGGCCATTTTCAGGACTCTGAATCCCTCATTCCCAACTCTACCTGGGAGTCACGGCTGCCCAGCCCTTTTATGGACATAATCCAGACAGGTTGGGAGCTGCTGGATTCCACAAATCCCAGTCTCCAGAGGAACTGCCTGTTCCTTCCGATTTTCTCTCCTCCATGCCAGCAATACAGTGAGCATTAAACCAACAAACAATCCTGCAAAGCATCCATAGACCCCCAGGAAAACTGCTGGCTGCTTTATTTCCAGATTTCCCCCTGCAAATCACAGCTAATCCTTGCAGATTTATTTAGATTACAGCCTCCTGAGGCTGAGGGCTGCTTACAGGGAGTATTTACAGATCAGCACAGCACATTCCCCTCCTGGGGACTGGGAAAAAAGCAAAGGAACATCCCCAGCAAAGACTAGGGCATGGACAGGACTTATGCCAGGGGTCTGGTTGGGATCCATTGCCCTGAAAATGCTGGGGATTTGGTCACACTCAAAAAAATTGCAAAAAAAACCCAAAAAACAAACCAAAACCAAAACCAAACAAAAACACCCCCCCCCCCCAAAAAAAAAAAAAAAAGAAAAAAAAAAAAAAGCCCAACCAAATGGCTTTGGATGTGTTTTCATAGCTCTGGTCAGAAGGGATTCAGTGGAGCTGGGAAAGAATCCATTTATATCCCACTCTCCTGCCTGGGAGCAGGCCCAATCCCCCTGATTCCAGAGGATTTGCATCCTTTGGGTGACTCAGGCAGCAAATGCAATTTAATGCAGACAAGTGTAAAACGCTGAGTCCAGAGGGACAAAGCAAGGAGCGAGTGCAGCTTAACAGAAGCAGGGATGTAGCCAGGGAATGATGAGGATGGTGAGGATGGGGATGAGGGGGATGATGGCCAGGAGGGGATTTATGGATCTGTGAGGAAAAATCCTGCAGTCACTGACACCCTCCTTATCAGCACAGAGCAGGAACTGAGCACTGTATTGCAGCTCTCCTCCAAAAAAAGGACAGTGTGATACAGGATCATTAATCCAGTGTGATACAGGATCCCTGATCCAGTGTGATACAGGATCATTGATCCAGTGTGATACAGGATCCCTGATCCCAGTGTGATCCCGGATCCCTGATCCAGTGTGATACAGGATCCCTGATCCAGTGTGATACAGGATCATTGATCCAGTGTGATACAGGATCCCTGATCCCAGTGTGATACAGGATCATTGATCCAGTGTGATACAGGATCATTGATCCAGTGTGATACAGGATCCCTGATCCCAGTGTGATACAGGATCCCAGTGTGATCCAGGATCCCAGTGTGATCCAGATTCATGATCCCAGTGTGATACAGGATTCCAGTGTGATACAGGATCCCTGATCCAGTGTGATCCAGGATCATTGATCACAGTGTGATAGAGAACACCTGATCCCAGTGTGATCCAGGATCCCTGATCCAAATGTCCTACGGATCTGCAGGAGGTTTTCTCTGCAATTCCTGTCCCCGACCATGACTGTTTGCCTTGCAGGAAAGGTTTTGGGGTGACCTCATTGTGGCTTCCAGAGCCTAAAGGGGCTCCAGGAGAGCTGGAGAGGGACTGAGGACAAGGCCTGGAGGGACAGGACACAGGGAATGGCTCCCACTGCCAGAGGGCAGGCATGGGTGGGAGATTGGGAATTGGGAATTGTTCCCTGGCAGGGTGGGGAGGGGCTGGGATGGAATTGCCAGAGCAGCTGTGGCTGCCCCTGGATCCCTGGCAGTGCCCAAGGCCAGGCTGGGCACTGGGGCTGGGAGCACCTGGGACAGTGGGAGGGGTCCCTGCCATGGACCTGGATGGGATTTAAGGTCCTTTCCAGCCCAAACCATTCCATGGTTCCCTGATTCTGTGGCTCCATCCACACTCTCACCAAAGGACATTTTTATGTCCCTTTCAGACAAACAGCCCCATTACCACCACAACCCCCCCAGTTTGAAGTTCTCCCTTTGTTCAAACCCAGCAGCACAGGTCTGGAGTGTTTCCTGATTGGGGCCAGGCCTGGCTGCTCCTCTGCAGTTAAAGACAAGTGGTTTCCATGATTTTGTGCTCTCTGAGGGAGGAGGATGAAATCTAATCAGGGACTGCAGCCTGAGCACTGAAACACTCCCTGCCAATCACTGCCAGAGCTGCTCCAGCAGCAGAAAATGCCTCTTTTCTCTCTCCAAAGAGCCCTTGTAGAGCCTCCATATAAAAATCAGACCTGGAAAGGGAACAATGCCAGGAAAAGGTTTGGGGAGATGAAAGCACAAACTGAAGAGCTCCAGTGCAGAGCTGATGTTGAGAAAAATGTGGATAAGGGGGAAAAAACAGAGTTAAATGCAAGTTTTCTGGGGTTTGTTAAACCACAGCATCCAGAGGGTGAATTTCTACGCAAGTTCATCCTCAGAACAATCCTGCCAGAGGTTTCAAAGCATTCCCAAATTAAAAGGGCAGCCAGGTCCTAACAGGAGCTTTCTGGGCAGGTCACAGATGGGGAAGGAGGTACAGGAATCACCTGGAGGGACAAGGAACCCTTGGAGATTCCTCAGAGCAGGAATTTGACTCATCTACGCTTCAGCAATGGAAGCCCTTGTGGAAATCAGAGTTTCCAGCTGCCCTGTGCACACCTGAGCAGCTGTGACTGCTCCTGAGCTGTCTGAAACTTCCAGGAATTTGTGCTCCAATGTCACCCTGGCACCTCCCAGCAGAATCTCCAGCTGCATCTTGGGTTAATGATTTGTAGCAGGTTTTTATCTGCCAATAGATCCATGCCACAGAGATGGAAAGTTTTATGGGCTTTCATTTTCATCCTGCTTTATGGAAGGGACAAAACAATAATGAAAAATTGGAAAAATGATTGAAAAAGAGAGCAGCTGCTCTGAAAAGGGAGCAGGGGGTTCAGGAGTGAAGGGGAAAAGTTGCTGTTGTGCTCAGAGCTACAGGAGAACCAGGGCTGCCTGATCTCTAATTTGGCTCAGTGTGATGCAAACGAGGGTAAAAATAACACCCTAAGTGATGTTCCCCATGACTTCCCTCCAGAACAGTTCCAGGGAGTGGGAATAAATCCCTGTGTCCTCCCATGAAGCTGAGCCTGCCGGAACATATTTCCTCTGGGATCTACAGCCTCCCCAAAATCTGGCTTTGGATGGGCCAAGAGAAGTTGTGGGGCTCCAAAATGCCCATTTTAAGGAGTCATCTGGGAAGAGAGGGCAGGAAAAGGCTGGGAGGATTGGGATTGATCAGCCTGGAAAAGAGAAGCTACAGGGTGACCTGACTGTGGCTGAAGGAGCCTGAAGAAAGAGGCAGGAGGACAGTGGGGACAAGGGGTGGAGGGACAGGACACATGGCTTCCCACTGCCAGAGGGCAGGGATGGATGGGATATTGGGAAGGAATTGTTCCCTGGCAGGGTGGGGAGGGGCTGGGCTGGAATTCAGGATCATTGATCCCAGAGAAGCTGTGGCTGCCCCTGAAGTGTCCAAGGCCAGGGTGGAGGCACCTGGGACAGTGG
>VZRH01006177.1:67701-86267 GCA_013397555.1 Urocynchramus pylzowi | reverse complement strand
CAAGCCTTCACCCCAAGAGACATTACGAATTCAAAAAACATCGCTATTAATTTAACTGCTTTATACCAACACACAGTAATTACAACCAAAATACAGTCAGAACAGGTTTTTTTCCACTCTCTCGAGCCACGCGTTAGGTGCCAATAATAGATCAGTCCAACGTGGTTTGGTGGCCAGTCCAACAGGGCTGGTGGTCAGTCCAACATGGTTTGGTGGTCAGTCCAACAGGGGTTGGGGGTCAGCCCAGCAGGATTTGTGGTCAGTCCAGCAGGGTTGGTGGTCAGTCCAGCAGTTTGTGGTCAGCCCAGCAGGATTTGTGGTCAGCCCAGCAGGGTTGGGGGTCAGCCCAGCACGGGGGTTTGCAGGTGATGAGTGAGAGCAGCGGTGGGTGCTGAGCGGCCTCGGGGCTCCTGCAGAGGTTCAGCTGCTGACAGAGCTCCAGGGCTGTGCTGGCACTGCACCAGGAGCTGCTTCTCACCAAGGTACAGCCAGGGGAGTTCTGGCTGAGGGATCCAGCTCAGAACACACCAAGGAATCTTCTGCAGGTTGGATAATGGGATCTGGAAAACTCCTGCCTGCGAGTTTGTCTNGTTGGTGGTCAGTCCAACATGGTTTGGTGGTCAGCCCAGCAGGGTTGGTGGTCAGCCCAGCAGTGGGGTGGTCAGCCCAGCAGGGTTGGTGGTCAGCCCAGCAGGGTTGGTGGTCAGCCCAGCAGGGTTGGGGGTCAGCCCAGCAGGATTTGTGGTCAGCCCAGCAGGGTTGGGGGTCAGCCCAGCACGGGGGTTTGCAGGTGATGAGTGAGAGCAGCGGTGGGTGCTGAGCGGCCTCGGGGCTCCTGCAGAGGTTCAGCTGCTGACAGAGCTCCAGGGCTGTGCTGGCACTGCACCAGGAGCTGCTTCTCACCAAGGTACAGCCAGGGGAGTTCTGGCTGAGGGATCCAGCTCAGAACACACCAAGGAATCTTCTGCAGGTTGGATAATGGGATCTGGAAAACTCCTGCCTGCGAGTTTGTCTTGGCTGAGCACCAGGCGTGGTGCTGGGCCCAGGACAGTGGAGCCAAGGGGCAAGGCTGAGTCTGCTGCTGCAAACTGGTGGGGACTGGCTGATCCTTAATGTCCCAACCCGACCATTCTGTGCTTCCATCACAGAATCAGAATATCCAGAACTGGAGGGGACCCACAGGGATCATCCAGTCCAACCCTGTCCCTGCTCAGACCCCCCAACAACCCCACCCTGGGCATCCCTGGAGCTCTGGCAGCCTCGGGGCTGTGCCCATTCCCTGGGGAGCCTGGGCAGTGCCAGCACCCTCTGGGGGAAGAACCTTTCCCTGATTCTATGGAAACCTCTTGCAAGACTTATTTTCATCCTTGTGTTCCTCTCTGTGGTAGGATTTGGGGTCTCTAGGGTTTGCACAGCACCCCCACTCCCTGGAGCTTGGTTTGATTATGAGTTTCATAAAGTAAAAAAAAAAAGTCACGGGAGGTTTTGGCAGGGCAGTTCTTTACCTGTGGTAAAACCTGTCCAAGGAGCACAGGGCTGGACTGGGGTTAGATTAGAACCCTAAAAGCAGCCCTAAAATCAAATATAAAACTTTCCTTTGTGTGGACTAGAGCCCAGCAGCCATGGCCAGGCTGGCAATGGGCACACCTGCCCTGCTCATTAATCACTCAATCAAATGAAAAATTCAATCCTGTCAGGCTCTGAAACCACTGTGAAACTCCTGCAGCTACTTCTGCCTTCTTCTTCCAGGCATTCCAGCAAATAGCAGAATTAGGTCCAATATTATGGCTATTGTGTGGACAAATTAGAGGTTTTCTGTGAAATCTGTGCCAGAATTGGTCTTCTGTGAAGACAGGATTTCAGGGAATGCTTTCAGGTCTGCAGGATAGGAATTGGAATGGAAACATCCACACATCAACATTTCTCATGCTCTGTCTCTGTGGGAAGTGCTGGAGAATGCAAACATAGGAAAATCTGCCTTATTTAAAGGTGTAAATAGGAACAGAGCCAGGTAAATTATTTCTGTGTCACAGAATATTGTTGGAGTTTCAGGGGAATCCTGAGTATTCACGTTATGGATCAAGTGAAGAATCCAGGCAGGAGAACCTCTGGTGGCAGCTGGATTTCTGCTCAGTTTAAATTGCTGCTCCCACCCCCTCAGGAGAAAAGCTGTCTCTGAAACCAGACCTGACAACACCTCAAACATTCCCAAAAAGGGCTGAAATCCAAAGAGAATATTCCATTTTGCACTGAAACGAACCTTCCAGGATCCATTTGGGTTTCAAACAAAACTTTAACTGGTTCACTTTGGAAATGATGATTTCTGTGGAAGTTTAGACTGGATATTAGGGAAAATTTCTTTGGAAAATTTTATCCTAGGTGAGGAAGGAAAGCTGAGGCAGGGAATGTGGCATGGGGGGGGGGGGGNCCTTCCAGGATCCATTTGGGTTTCAAACAAAACTTTAACTGGTTCACTTTGGAAATGATGATTTCTGTGGAAGTTTAGACTGGATATTAGGGAAAATTTCTTTGGAAAATTTTATCCTAGGTGAGGAAGGAAAGCTGAGGCAGGGAATGTGGCATGGGGGGGGTGAGAGGGTGATGGAGCTTCTGGCTGTTGGTGTGACCAGAGCCTCCAGTGTTGGTGTGACCAGAGCCTCCTGTTGGTGTGACCAAAGCCTCCAGTGCAGCATTCCAAGGCTATTCCCAGCCTTCTGAAAGCCCTGGAAAAGCCCTGGAAAAGAGAGAATATTCCCTTTCCCAAAAGCTACCTCTCAGGTTCCCAATGGCCCTCTTCCATCAGCCTCATTAAGGAGCAATCTGCATAAATTAGCGGCAGCTCCCTGTGACATCCCCCCTGCTCTCCCGGGCCGGATCCGGGGCTTTGGAGCCCGGAGGAAGCAGAGCCCTGGTTTCATTTTTTCCGTTCCGCTCCCTCCAAGATGTTTTTATCTCCCCGGGAGGCTCCAGCAGCTGACAGGGAGGCTTTTGTCTCCTTTGAGTTGGTGCCATCTGCCCATCACCACCGTCCTTCAGGGCACTCAGGCTCATCCCTCCCCTCCCACCTTCCTTTGGAGCACAGCAGAGCAGGGAAAGGGGAAAAGCTGGAGGAAAAAAAATAGCCCCAGGAAATGGCCGGGCTTGGATAAAATCGGGGTTAGAACCCAGCTGGGGAAGGGGCTGATGCTGTAAGAGATGGAATTGCAGGAGCTGGATGTTATGAGTGACTAATAATTCATGCTGGAATAAAATATTGGTTTATATATTAGAAATAGCAAATAACTGCACTGGGGAAGGTAAAACCACAGGGAAAGGAATTCCAAGTGTCTGCACCCGAGCAGATGGCAGAGTTTCAGTCCTTTGTCACCAAAACCTACAGCTGGGAGGACAGATTAATTTGGTATCAGGCAAAGAGTAGCCACGGCTGGAGGAGGTGTTATTAACATTTGAACACTGGGGCCAGACTAGAGTATGGTGTAACAGAAACCGGTGAGATGGGTGGAGGCACACACATTAACATTTTAACAAGGAGCCAGCTCGGCACAGGAGGACACTCATCACCGCCGATCTGCCGATCTACCACGGGGACATCTGGTGCAGATGGGCGATTGAGATTGTCCTGCAGATAACCAAGCTCAATGCCAGGTTCCGTAACTTGGAAAATACCATCCATCGCTCCTCGGAAGAGGCTTTTCAGCAGGAGAGACGCTGAAAGGAGTCCAATGTGATTATGAGAAGAAGCTGAAGGAATCCTACATGAATATGGAGGACACCATATTCAAGGACAAAGAACTGAGCCTGAGGGCTGAAACAGGGTATAAAACTCTGCTCCAACAGGTCACATTTGTGAACGGGGGTGGCTTGGTGCGACAGAGACCAGGCTTTGCGTTCACCCAGCTTCGATCCCGGGCTCGAGGCTGCTTCTTGGTCGGTCGGTTTTCTGATTTGTAATGGATTGATAATAAATCAAAATTTTGTTAACTGTTAATTGGCTTGTGGAAAAACTTATTTATAACATGGAGAAACCGCAGCGCCCAGAGCTGCTCTGCTCCAGAGATTTCCAGGGGCAATTCCTGAAAAGGTTCCAGCCACAGGATCCTTTGGGTTGGAAAAGACCTTTAAGATCCCCAAGGTGAGCCACGAACCAGCACCAGCACCATGTTCTGCACCAACCCAAGCCCTGGAGTGCCACATCCACTCATCCTTGAAACATTTCCAGGGATGGGGACTCCACTGCCGCCCTGGGCAGCCTTTGCCAGGGCTGGACAGCTCCTTCCATGAAGAAGTTTCCCCTAATATCCAATCTGAATGAAGACCAGGAGCAAAGAGACCAGGAGAGAAATGAAACCCAAGCGTTTCACTCCCCAGGTCTGGAGTGGAGGCTCAGTTCCCTCAGACTCAGGGCAGGTCCCAGTGTGCTCCTTCCTGGGGCTGCTGGATTCATCCCAAGGCTTTCCCACCTCCAGTGTCCCAGTCTGGCTGTTTGGCTCTCCCTGCCAGGATCCTCCCACACTGAGGACAAACCCAGAGCTGCTGTTGCTGTCCCTCAAACCACTGACTGCCACAAAATCCCCTCTTTTGTCCCGGATGCACCAGCTCAGCCCATTCCAGGCCACATTCCCAGCGGGTTTTCCATCCTCTCTGGGTCTGAGGCAGTTTCAGGAGCAAGAGGAGAAGAAAGGCAGGATCTGTTGTGAAGGAAATTGTTAAAACCCCCCTGAGCTGTCAGTGAGAGCCAGATTTTACCAGCGGCCACTGGGGCTCCCAGAATTGTTAGGCTGGAGCACCAGGACCCAGGAATGCACAAGGATCAGGAATGCTGCAGTCCCAGGGGCTCTGGAGCTTTACAACAAAACAAACAGTTAAAAAATATATAAAATTAATCAGGCCAAGCAGCACTTGCCAGCTGTGGTCTCTGAAACTCTCTCAGTTATCGACCCGGGCTGTGTTCATTGCTCAGAGCTCGCGGGCCGTTTTAATTTCTTTTTTATTGTTTGGGGTTTTTTTTGCCTTTCAGTGAAATAGAAGAAAATAATAATTTTTTAATCTTTCATTCTGCATTCAATGGGGTGTCAAGAAAAGCTGCACAAAGAGGTGATGCAAAAATCCATCCATGCAGGAGAAGGAGCAGGAGAGCAGGGAGGGAGATGGAGCCAAAGGATCAGAATGGTGCAAAGCCCCTCTCTCCTCCCTCTGGATGAGCCAGGGCAGGGACCAGGGATCCACAGGCTCCTTCTCCCTCTTGGCAGGAAGGATCTGAGCACCCCAACCCCACCCCTGGGTGCCACAGCCCTGTTGGTGCTGAGGAAATCATGGAATGGGTTGGGTTGGAAGAGACCTCAAATCCCATGGCCATGAAATTCCACTGTCCCAATTTGCCCCAAGCCCTGCCCAACCTAGCCTCGAACAATTCATTTTTTTAATAACAGAAAAAATGTATTCTTTCACCTGAATCTTTCAAGTTTTATCATTTAAGGAAAGATCACAAAGTCACTCAGGATTGTTGTTTCTGGGGCTTTTGTAACTGAAAATAAAATCTCTTTTCAGAGGAAATCTGGTTTTATTTATTTTATTTTTTTTTTCAACAGAGAAAAATCACATTTTTTACTGGTTTGGGTAGAAAGTTATTGCTTTGCAGCAGTGCCAGTGCCTTGATTCAGCTCCCAGTGACAGCAGCTCCTCAATTGGATCCCAGAACTCCTGGTTCGAAATGAAACCTCCAGATGCTTTCCTCAGAGTGAGAAATAAATTCTCTGAGTTAAAAAACAACACCACCCCCATCCAGGGCACCAATTGGAAAAGATTTCATGATGGATTTGCTGGAAACTTCTTCCCTTGCAGAACAAGAGGTGTCTGAGGGAGACAACTTCAACTCTGCTGAGCCCAAGAGCCAACTGCAGCCGTGTGGGGCCAGTGGAAATGAGAGTATGAAAAATTTATGCACCCAGAAAGTGCTGCACAAGGAGAAAATGAACTTTTAAGAGGGTGGCAAAACTCCTTAAATGCACCTGACTGAAAATGAAGGTGCTAATGAAGAGTTCTTGCCTGTGGTCATGTTATAGCTCCGAGCAGTTTTCCCTTTCTCCTTCTCCCCCTCCTCCTTCCCCTCTTTCCCCCTCCCTGCTCTTGCTTTTATTTAAGAGGTTTCCCTTGAAGGAACATAAATCTGTCAGTTTTTGCTCTGAATTCACAGGACAGAAAAGAATTAATTCTTCATTGTCTCTTTGACTCAGTCTTTAATTTCCCTTCCACGATGGTGCCTGATAAAATTTCCTTTTCTGTGCTCCAAGGGGAAGAGGGAATCCTTGATGGGTGATTTCTGGATTCTTTCAAAGCCTTTTGGGGTTCTGCTGGGGGGTTCCAGCAGGTGAGGAGAGCTTGGGTCCCCAAATTCCATGGAATTCGATGTTTTCCTTCCCTCCAGCTCCACAGGGGAAGGGCTCCCTGGCTGGGGTCTGGAAGCTTCAGCTCCTGCAGGGAAATGATTCCGAGAGGATTTTCTCTTTTCATCTTCCTAAAAGGGAGAGAAGAGCACCCAGGCAGCGCCCAAGCTGCACCAGAACCAGCCTGGCTCAACCCTTCCAGGAAGGGGATTAAAAAATCCAGGAAAAAATAGGTCTAATTCCAAACCCCAAGGATTTCAACATAAAAAATCCTAAATCTGGCTGAAAGAACAACCCACTCCTTGCTTAGCCAGGCAATGCTGCTCCTGATTGGAATTAAATATGAAATTTAATTCAAATGAAATACAGAATTTAATATATGTAAAAAATATCTGAAATTTCACTGTTGTCCCCTTGCTTTTGAAAGCAGCTTTCTTTTGGTTTGGGCTACTTCCTGCTTTTTCACCTCAGATATTCCAAGCAGAGGGAGGTAAAGCCCCTAGAAGTGTCTGACCCTGCAGTTCAGGTCTGTTCTGGTTTTTGGCCTCCTGAACCCCCTAAATAACCAGGAAATCTGGCAAACCCCAAAGCTAGAAAATCCCAGGGCTGGCAAACCCCAAAGCTGACAAACCCCAGGGCTGGGGTTCAGTCTGGCAGAGTCTGGTATTTCCTGCAGCCTAGGCAGGAGCACTTCGTGCACAGTGAGTTCTCTTCCCACTGAATCAACCCCTTGGATTAATTAACTGTGAATTGATTGTGCAGGACATTAATTGAGATTTAAAACACATCCATTGAGGTGCCCATGTGATTAACTCCAAATAACAGAGGCAATAAACCTGGAGTTAATCCAAGAACCTGGTGGGGGGTATGGGGCTTTTCCCCACCCCTGCACATCCCAGATCAATTCACATCCCCTGAGATGATCAATTCATATCCCCTGAGATGATCAATTAACATCCCCTGAGATGATCAATTAACATCCCCTGAGATGATCAATTAACAACCCTGAGATGATTACCAGGTTCCAGGAGTTGCTGTGTCCCTGCTGGCTCTGCCTTGGAGAGGCTTCACCCCTTCCCATCCTCAGCTCCCTGCATCTCCTGCTCCCACTGCTGCTCCTTTGATCTCCAGAATTTGGGAATCTTCAGCTCTTTCATCACGGAGAGCACCAGGCTGGGAGCAGGCACAGTTTGATTATCACCCACAGGCCTGGCCTTCAAACAAATCAGTTCTGTTTCTCAGCCTGTCAGGAGACAATAAATGAGTTTTTATTAATAAACCTGAGGTTTTTCTGTTTGCCAGGTGGCCCCACGTGGGCAGGGTCGGGGAAGGGAAGCTCCTGGCACACAGAGCACTCTGAGGCTGCTTTTTGATGAAAAGGCCACTTTTTTTTTTTTTTTTTTTTTTTTTTTTTTTTAAATTTTTAAAAAAAAAATCCCCCTTTTAAAAANGAAAGCTACTTTTTTTTTTTTTTTTTTTTTTTTTTTAATCAATATCTAACATGAAAGTCCCCCTTTGAAATCAAATTGTACATGTGGCCCTTTGGGGCTAATTATCAGCTGCTCATCTGGATGTTATCTTTTGGAGAGGCTGAGAAAGGAGAAAATGCTAAGTCAAGGCAGTGGATTAAAAATATCCACATCATTTATCTGCCAGAGAGACGAGGGTTTGAAGTCTGGTTAATGAACATAAACCCTCCTGTCTCTCTGCTAAGGACCACTGCTTTCAGCAGTCAGGTGCACTTATTGCTGATCAGAAAAATGGGTTTCCCAGCCCAAAATAGTTCTAAGAATCTTCAAGGTGCTCCTACTTTGAAGGAGAAAAAAGCTAAAATCTTTCCAATTTTATGACTCCATCCTCCAGAATCACAGTGGGGATGGAGAACATGGAGTGTTCCCTAAATACATAATTCCAACATTTGTTAATGGAAATGAGTATTTCCAGCAATCAGTTGTACTGAAATAAGGAATATAAAATATCCCCACTGTCTGCACTGCAATCCAAGGCAGCATTTGGATTTCAGGTAAGTGATGATGCCTGGGCTCTTTTCTAAAAACACAGATTATTTCATGGGGTTAATTTACTGTAATTGTGTTCAGGCGCTGCTGCAGAACTGGTGAAACGCTGCACACATAAAAAATACCAAAAAGAAACTGGATTTTTGGAAAGGAAGCTTAAACCAGGGATGTGTCCTTTATCTTGTGGGAAGTTCTGGGACTCCAAAAGATCCCTCCAGAGGGAGAGGCTGCAGGTGGGAGTTTGGTGCTGTGGGCTGTGCCCAGACTGTGAAGTCCTCATCTGATGGGCTGGGACTGTTATCCTGCTTCTGGAAGGCCTCTGGCTGGCCAGAATTCCATGGGTTTATCCACAGAAATGGACCTGTTCACAACCCTTCCTTAGCTCGGTGAGAAAGCTCCTCTTCAGCAGACACAAACTAACCCAAAGCACACAAACACAGGGATTTCCTCCCACCGAGTTGCAGATCTGTTTTCTGACCTCTCCCAGATACCAGGTTGGTCTTGAGCAGAAACAATTCCAAACCCTGCTCGTTCTCCCGGCCCTCTCCCTGTTTTAACCCTTCCCAGCCTCCCTGCTCCATCCCTGGCTTGCTGTGGGTGCTGTCTCCCCAGCTCCATCGAGCTCAGCCCATCCCTGTCTCACCCACAGCCCAGCCCCTGCCTGCTCCATGTCCATCCCAGGCTGGGAGCAGCCAGGAACAGCTCTGCCCACACAAACTGGGCATTTCCAAAGCCAGCAGCAAGGCCTGAACTGGCTGAAACCTCTGGGCTCTTAAATCCTTGGTCTCCAGTTAAAGTCAATATGAGATCATCACAATATATTAATCAAGATGATCAATTAACACCCCCTGAGATGACCACCCGGGGTGATCATCTCAGGGTTGTTAATTGATCATCTCAGGGGGTATTAATTGATCTAGGATTGTGCAGGGGTGGGGGAAAGCTCCAAACACCCCCCAACACCCCCCCAGGTTCTTGGATTAACTCCACGTTTATTGACTCTGTTATTTGGAGTTAATCACATGGGCACCTCAATGGATGTGTTTTAAATCTCAATTAATGTCCTGCACAATCAATTCACAGTTAATTAATTATTTTGGATTTTGGGTTTCCTGTCACAGCATTGTTTTGACACCTGATTCCCCCACAGGCAGGAGCTTTTCCTTAAGCAGGGGACACAAACCAGAGCAGATTCCCTTCAGGAACAAAAGCCACATTTTTGTGACACAGTTTTTGCTTTCCAGCTGTTCTGCATCTTCCTGTAAAGTTTCTCCCTTCCCAATATTTTATTTATTCTACTTACCCATAAAAATGAAACCCCTTAAAAGCTGGGGGCTGGGGAGTGGCGCTCACAGCAGCACAGCCCAGGTTTGTGGCATTGAACCCAGTCTGGTTCTGTGGGAGCTGTTCCCAGATCCCTGCATCTGGGGAGCTTTCCTGGTGGAACAGGGCAGCCATGTGAGGAAGCACTCATCCCAAAGCATTGGGGGCTGGAACTTGAGGAGATTGGGGATGGAACTTTGGGGTTGGAACTTGCGGAGATTTGTTGGAATCTCCTGATTACTCTGGAACAGCACAGAAGTCTCTGCTCATATTTTTTCCAAGATAATGTAAAAGTAATGAGAATCCTTCATTCCCTCACTCCTGAGCCAGGGAAAAGGGGGAAATCAGTCAAATCTCTCTCCAGGAACGGTTTGGAGTTGGTGGCTTGGATTTGCAGATTTATTTCTCACTCTCCTCGGCTGCGTTGAGATTTGCTGGATTTGCATATCAGGGGAGATTATTTTTCCTGCCTCAGCCTCGGAGGAGCGGGCAGGTGTGGAGCAATCAAACCCCATTGAGCTGGAAATGCTCAGGAAGCTGCTCTGGCCCGGCAGCTTCCTCCTCTTCCTTCCCAGCTATTTTTATTTCTCTACAAAACCCTGCCACTGCACTGAGGACTTGCTTGTCCAACTCTGCAGCTGGGCAAGGGTGGCCTTTTGCTTTTCAGAGTGCTCTGACACCCTCAGGAGGGACTTGAGCCCCTTGGCTTGGCTTTATTGCTCCTCTGGAGGGCAAGGCCAGGCCTAGGGGCCTTCAGGATCCACGGGAAGAGCTTTTTATAGCAGGTTTTAAATAACTGGCAGCAGTCTTTGTCTGTACTTCTGGGAGGATAGGCACCACCAGCAAACACTGCATGAAAATAGATTGGGAAAGGCAAGGACAGACTGGCAGAGAAAGGGAGCCACTCCTGCCTTCCCTGACATTGTCAAGGGGTGATGTTAATCCCTTCATAATTGGTTAGAAAGAAGGGCTCTTCAGCTTTTAAAAACCTTCCTTCATGATTGTTGATTTCCAGAGGTAAAAAAGGCCAAATTAAAAGAGGCAGCAATAACAGGGTCACAGTCCAGGGGAGCCTGGGGCTGCTCCAGCCCTGAGGCCACCAGGAACAGCAGGAGAAACTCCTGGAGCCAGCACAGGACCCTCATCAGCGGGTGATGGATGGAGAAGGATTGAACACAAGTGGTTTTGTGGAGCAACAAGGTCCCCAGCCAGCAGCCAGGGCTGAGCTCTGCTCATGCAGGGACAGATATTGATGGCCAGGAGGGAGGGAGAGCAGGGCAGGAGAAAGGACTCCAACCCAGAGCCCCACTCCTGACTGCAGCACAGTGGGCAGCAGAGCTGGCCAGGCCTGGCTCAGAGCTGCTGGAACCTTCAGAGACAGAGGAGAGAAATGGGCAGCACCACAGGCTGGGAGTGCTGCTGAGCAGAAATGGCTCAGAGTGTGGAGGGTCCTAGCAGAGGCATGGAAATCTTCCCCCAGGGACTCTGGGGAAAGTCAATTCCCTTGGGAAAGTGAGGCAGCTCCTGATGGAGGAGGAGGGAGGGAGGGAGGAAGCTAACACACCCCTGAGTCCAGGCTTGCAGACTCCCCTCAGAGGGGACTGGGTCATGCAGAGCTCCCTGGGATGGGCAGAGCTCCTGAGGTCCCCTGTGACAGAGGGAGGGAGCAGCACAAGGCCCAGCAGGTGCCTGCTGACCTGGCAGGATCCAGCAAAGCCTTTCCTTCAGAAACCTTTTGGTCCCCAGGACTCCAAATCACCCCAAGTTACACCCCTTGTACCCTGTCCCTGAGGGAGGGACCTCGTGCACTGAAATTCCCATGAAAGCTTGAGGGAATTGGAATTTTGTTGTTGGAATAGACCCACTTTTTGCCTTATTCCAAAGCCCCCTGGGTTTGCAACAGGTCATGAAATTGAATTTTGCTCTTTCTACCTGTTTAAAACCAGAGGAATGGGTGGCACCACTGCAGGAACTCATTTTGCCTTTTCAGTCTTCAGCACCTTTTCCTGCAATTCCGGCAGCAGGGCACAGGATAAACCAGTCCATCTCCACCCCCTGACAGCAGCACTCCTCTCCCTGGATAAAAGCACAGGAGATGCTCTGGAGCTGTTCCAGCTCTGGATAAGAACTCCAGGAGGATTCCAAGAGGATTCCAGGAGCTCTGCTGAGGCCGTGGATGTTCTCTGTCACTGCATCCTATGGGATGTGCCCCCAAACTGGGAGATAACCCACACCCCATTGCTCCTCTTTTCCATGCAAATCCATCCTCCCCGGGTTCCCTCAGTGTCCCAGAGCTGTCAGGAGAAATAAAACCAGGCCCTGTTTGCACTTCCCATGGCAGGGGTGATGGGGAGGTGAAAGCTCGTTTTCCTAACGAGCTCATCAGTGTAAAACAGCAGTGGGGAGATGGCAAAGCACTCAGAAATTGAGCTCATCTGCCAGGATTTTATTTTTGTTTTTTTGCTTGTGCCACCTCAGCCCAGAGCTGCTGGTGGATGCTGCCAGCCACACGGGGCTGCACTCAGAGCTCTCCCCGCTGTAGAAAGGCTTGGGATGGCACAGGAGAGGCTCTGATGGGCTCCTGTGTGCAGGTCCAGCACTGCCAGGGTGGAACCTGCCCGGGGCCCTTCATTGTTCAGGGATTGCCCAGGTGTGGGACTGAAGGGGTGCCTGCAGCTCCTGGAGAGCAGGGGACAAACCCAGGGCCTGCCTCTGGCTGGGTGTGAATAAAAGGCTCTGTTGAAGAGCCCTCTCAGTCCTTCAGCTCACACAATCCCACACTTTGCCCTCAGTGCGAGTGGAATTCTTTTTTAGCTCAGACAAACCCATGCTTTCCTCTCAAGTGGGATGGAATTGATTGAATTCAGGTGTCCCTGGCAATCCCAGGCTGCCTGTGGGGACGGGGACAAAGCTGTGGCTGCTCCAGGGCCCCCCAGCCCCTGTGACCCCCCTGGGATTGGGAGGACACAGCTGACCTGGCTGGGGCAGGGAGCAGCAGAATTTGGTTTATTCTGGCTGAGGAGCAGTGGAATTTGGTTTATTCTGGCTGAGGCTTTGCAGTCAGAGTTCCAGGAGAGCTTTGCAGAGGAAGAGTAGCAGCTCCAGGAGCAGGAGCAGCCCTGGCTGTGCCGGGTCTCAGCCCTGACCCGGGGCTGGCTGTGAATAGGGCACAGACCTGGAGCCAGCCTGGGCAGGATGAGGAGCTCCAGAAGCTGCAGTTACTCAGGTAAATGAGTTTCTGCACTCATGGGCTCCCCACTGACACCCAGACCCCCTCAGACGCCCCGAGCCCTCTCAGAGAACCCACAGCTCAAACCCCACACACAGAGCACACAGACATATCCATGTTTTCCTCTGTCTCTCTTCAGCCTCAGACCTGTGAGGACAGAAACGCCCCCAGGTCTGGCTGAAGCGCTGGATTTATAAATGCTCTCCCCTCCTTTCCCCCACGAGTTTCCCTTCACAGCCTTTAGACCCTCACAGCACATTTTGGATATTGGGATACACAAGACAGGTGATGGACTTGGGACCTGGTTAGCACAAGAGATTTAATAGACAAAATGCCTTGGCAAGAGCAAACAGAACTTTGAGGATTAAATCAAGATTGCAAGAAGATTGGATCAGACTGGGACAGGGAAGAAGACTGAATAAATTTCTGCAAGCAAGAGATGTTTAAAATGTGTAGGTTTGTTTATGTGATGATTAACCCAATCATTAAAACATTACTAGTCTTCCTAGAATAAGTATAGAATATAGAATAAGCAGTTGCACTTCCCAATAAATTCGGATTCCTTGACCATCTCACCAAGCCCCAGTG
Source organism: Urocynchramus pylzowi (assembly GCA_013397555.1). Classification (NCBI taxonomy): domain Eukaryota; kingdom Metazoa; phylum Chordata; class Aves; order Passeriformes; family Fringillidae; genus Urocynchramus; species Urocynchramus pylzowi. The sequence goes on along the minus strand of VZRH01006177.1, from coordinate 72,726 downwards.
ACTTCATGGCCGATTATTGTTGCCCCAATAACAGACAATAAAATCACATTAAACTCTGTGTGTGGGGTCTGCAGAGCACAACCCCAAGCCCACAGAGCCCTCAGGGACCACGAGGAGCCACAAGTGTGAGTCCCATCACTCTGTCACCATCGACACTGGCTCTGGGCATGACTGAGCACAGAGACACCTCTGGCCTCACCCCCGTGTCCCTTGGGATCTGTCCAGAGGGATGAAGGTTCCATCCTCAGGAGCCCATCCCTCCCAGGCAGCTCAGCTCAGGTGTTTGACTCAGGCTGGGTTTTATAGGACAGCCATAAAGACCATAAAACAAAAGGTTAACGTGGCCAAGTTCATAAATCCAGCAGTCAGGGATTAGAATGTTCCTGTTCATCTCCTCTTTATGGAAAATTTACATCCAGAGGTTTGGGTTTGCCCTTGCACGGAGTCTCTGAGGTGGGTGTGGAAAATTGAACCTCAGCAGTCAGAGCGGCTGTGGAAAGCTCTGGGACAGGCTGGGCTGCCAGGGCTTTAGAACAATTCCTCATTTCTGTATTACACAGCAGAGTCTGTTCCCAGCAGCCTGAAATGGCCCCTCCTGAGCCAGGTGCCAGGGCTCTGTCACCTCATCAGGACAATGAGCCCTTACCTTACAATGCCACCTTTACCTGCTGAGGCTGGGGCAGCAGAGCCCGCTGGAGCAATCGGGCAGGTTCAGGGGGTCTCAGGCTGTGCAGGAACCTCATTTGGGGCTAAACCAAACCATCTCCCCCCAGGCCAGGGCAGCACCCTTCTGCCTGCAGGATTGAGGGTTTTGATGCAGCTCTGGGGCCATTTGCTGCTCGTTTGTGCTCCCTGTGCTCCTGAACCAGTTCCAGCTGTTTGATAATATAATAGCTGCTTGCAGCTATTTTACCAGTTATTAGCTATTTTATTTTTTATTAGTTATTAGTTTTTAATTATTAGTTTATTTTTTAGTTTTTAGCTATTTTTTAAAATTCGTAATTAGTTAATTTTAATTAGTTATTAGCTGTTTTATGAGTTATTTCCTGCAGTTCTCTCCAGAGCAGAACACCTGAGTGGTCCCATAACAGTGCAAAATTCCCAGCTGGGATTGCAGAACTTCCCTAAATCGAGAAATTTCCATCCTGCAGGTCCCAGCTCCATGTCCAGGACCGTTCCTGGTGCTCATCACGGACAAGGAACCCAAATTCTGAGGAGGAAAACTTCTTGACCCTGGGCAGGTGTCAGCTGTCTCCCTTCCTGCCACCCCAGGTGTCCTATGTGTTATCCACCATGAAGGATTGACCTCCCACCCCCAGGACCCCTCGGAATTACAGCAGATTTACACTAAAAGCAAATGCCTATCAAAAGTTATCAAGATTATTTGCGAAAAGAAATAATTTATCCCATTTTCCAGGCACGTTGGTGTCCCTCTGCCCTCTCTGCCCACTCCCACTGTTTTTCTTTTCTACCGTCACTGTAAATATTTTATCTGGAGCCCAGATTAGTTCAGTGCCATTTACTGCTGCCGTTCCCATCTCCAGGAGAACAAACCCTGCTGCGTTTAATGCCACCTGCAGCCAGTGACAGATGGCTCTGTCCCCTGATCTCTGGTGTTTGGTGTTTTTATGGGGCTCCTCCTCTGTTTTCTCTCCATTTACGGCCTCGCTAACGCAGAGAAGGAGCAGAGCGGGCATCCATCACCTGCCAAGGGCAGAGCTGGGTGCACAGCTGGCCTGGCAGGAGGGATGAGCTCCCAGGGGACAGCAGGGACAGTGCTGGCACTGCCAGGGGATGGCAGCTGCCCCTGGACACCATGTCCTGTGCCTGGCACTCGGTGGCACTTGGGGTCACTCCCCAGGGTTTGACTGTCTCCCCGTGTTCAGATCTCTCCTGACAGTGCTGATGAAGTCAAGGAGAGGACCAAAGCCTGCCTTAAAGACTTGTTTTAACAAGTACCAGGCCCAAAGTGCAGCTCTGTGCCTGGGCTCTGTCACCTCATCAGGACAATGAGCCCTTACCTTACAATGCCACCTTTACCTGCTGAGGCTGGGGCAGCAGAGCCCCGCTGGAGCAATCGGGCAGGTTCAGGGGGTCTCAGGCTGTGCAGGAACCTCATTTGGGGCTAAACTGAGCCCTTCTGCCCCAGGCCAGGGCAGCACCCTTCTGCCTGCAGGATTGAGGGTTTTGCTGCAATTCTGGGGCCATTTGTTGCTGGTTTTGCTCCCTGTGTGTCACAGGCACAGGCTCTGCCACTGCCACACACCAAGCCTGGGAGCGATCTCAGCAGCACTGGGAAGGTGCAGAGCTCCTCTTTGAGCTCCTTTATCCTACACAAGACCAGAGGCTTTAAAGTCCTGCAGGCTCTCCTTGCCCATCACACCCAGAGTGGGTTTTATGTGAAGAAACAAGCAATGAAACTTCAGCTCACAAAGCTCTTCCCGTGCTCCAAACAAAGCCAAACATTAACCTGGCTAAAATGGCAGCCAGGTGAGGCAAAAAATAGCCTGAGGTGGTCCAGGACATTAGGAGCAGGATGGGCTGGGAGTGATGTCCTCAGGAGTCAGCCCTGAAACAACAGAGCACAAAGACTTGTGGTTGGAAAGTTAAATGTTCCTGGGAAGGACTGATTTAGAACAGGTGAGGTGGCTAGGCAGATGGGTCAGTAATTTTAGAACAAAAATTGTGATTAAAAGCACTCTGGCACCCAAAGCTGGGAAGCAGCTCCCTGATGGTGATTAATTCACACCGTGGGGCAGGGACTGAACTCCTGCTCAATTCTTATCAAGTGAAATGTATCCAGCATAATCTGATAGGTCCTGAAAGGTTAATGTAAGCTAAATCAATGCTGTCTCCATCCCGATAAGGCGTGGGGAATTGTCCTTGAGTGTGAGTGTGCAGGAGGCTGGGGATGAGGGTAATAAAGGGCTTTCATCTCCTGCTGAGCCCTGCCAAGTCCATTGCGGTGCAGCAGGGGTTGATAAGGGCACTGATTTATCAGCCAGCAGACAGAACACCGAGTCTGCTGCTGAAACATTCCATCTCCCTGCTTTAGTACTCTCTTAATAAACATTTTAAACACCTAAACACCTTTCAGACAGCCAAGGGAGGGGAACACAAAAGGCTGGAGTGGCACTGGCCTGGTCAAGTGTCCAGGCTCTGAGCACTGGGACTGCCCCAGGGGTGGGGGAGGATCTGGAAACTCAGCCTGTGAGACGGTGTTAAAAACCGGTTCTGTTGGAATAAGGAGCTAAATGGAAGCAGAGTTCTGGTGGGAGTTTAAATTTCCAGCACTTGGTTAAATCCCAGGGATCAAGGAGAGCTCCAAGCTCTCTCAAAGCCATGGGACGTAAGGGGCTGCTTAGCTTCCACTCATATCTTTAAAAATACCTCTTGAAATTAATGGCTAAACTTAAAGCCTTGGCTTAAACACTCTTCTGGTGAGCTGAGAGGGGCAGAGAGCAGGAGAGACAGGGGAGGAAGCTCCAAGTCTGCCCTGTCCCCAGCACAAATAAGTAATTGATGGCTCTAATTCACCCTGGCTGTGCACTGCCAGACATCCTCCGTGATATTCATGTCCTGCAACACGGAATATGTCAGGATCAGGCTGGAAGCAGGCAGCAGGAGGGCTCAGGATCACACAGGCTCAAATCCCAGCTCTGCCAGCCCTCAGGCACAGAGGATTTTCCTGCGCTGCCTTTCCCAGCCTTGCCCAGCTCCAGCTCCCTCGAGAGCCCGGTCCCAGCAGCTCACAGACACTCTGGTGCCACCACGATCTGGTGAGAAGCGCAAGATGTGCAGATTGGAAATAGCTTGTGGCTAATTCTGAGCCTTACACAGCCCAGCTCGTGCTCAATGCCAGAGCAGCCCTCTGCCAGCTTCTGAGGCAGGTTTGCCTCCATCCAGGCAGGTGGGCTTGGAGCTGCACGCAGCACTGACTCAGAGCATTATTGTAACAGTTGATTAATACCTGAGCACTCTGCAAAGAGATAAATTATGATTATGCACACACAGGCACTCTATCCACAGACAGCAGATCCATTTTCCTCCAACGAGCTGCCAATTACTGGGTATTTCTACATTATGTTTACACAGCCTTTTATAATCAACACTCCAACCACTTTAGGTATTAAGTGCTTCAAACTATTGATTTGATTAATTCAGAAAGTCGTCCTGCTCTGCTTTTCTTGCCCTTCTGACATGCAGTACCCCCCCTCCATCTGCTGGGATCTTCCCTTGTTTGAGCACACAGATCCAGGAGGATTCCCAGGCACCCCAGAGGAGCAGGGCTCACTTCCTTCAAACTGCCTGCAGGAAAAGACCCCTAAAACAAGGACAGCAGGGACGGATGGGATATTGGGAATTGGGAATTGTTCCCTGGGAGGTGGGGAGGGGCTGGAATTCCCAGAGCAGCTGTGGCTGCCCTGTGTGGAGGCCCTACTGGGGAAAGGGCAGTGGCAGTGCCCTGTCACCTCCACGCATCCCCCATGGTGCTCTGCAGCATTATGCTAATTTACCCCAGTTCTGTGCTCCCCATTGGCCCCTTGGCCGTCCCTACCCCTTTTACCCCTATATGGGCTTGTTCTAGAATATTCCTCACACCCTGCTTCCCCATTGGTGACTGTAACCCTGCCTGTCCACCCTGGCACTCCCTATTGGCTGCTGCCCTTTGTACTGCCCCTATGCCTTCAGCTGATTGGCCCTGATGCTTTGCTCCACCCCCTCTTTGCACATTTATACCCTGGACCCTGCAGTCTCCATTTTGTTTTGTGCCTGGGTCCCTTCAGCACTGGACTGCAATGAACCCTCACAGGAGCCCCACACAGAAGCTCCTCCCATGTCCCTGCTGGCTGTGGTGTGCTCAAGTGTGTGACTGCTGTGTGCCATTGCCCTGTGCCATTGCCCTGTGCCATTTCCCTGTGCGTGCCCTGTGCCATTGCCCTGTGCCATTGCCCTGTGTGTGCCCTGTGCCATTGCCCTGTGCGTGCCCTGTGCCATTGCCCTGTGCCATTGCCCTGTGCCATT
>VZRH01006177.1:34932-56843 GCA_013397555.1 Urocynchramus pylzowi | reverse complement strand
CTTCCCTTCCCTGAACTTCCCTTCCCTTCCCTGAACTTCCCTTCCCTTCCCTGAACTTCCCTTCCCTGAACTTCCCTGAACTTCCCTTCCCTTCCCTGAACTTCCCTTTCCCTCTTCTTTTCTCTTTGTTTTCATCCCAACCAGCTCCCTTTGGAATTCCCAATCCACTGAGTGGGAATTGTGACCGTAGCTGAAGGGCTGGAAGTGCAGCTTTGGGGTGAAACCATTGGGTTCCAGGTCTTGTGCCAGTTTTTAACCATTCCATGTCCTGTTTCTCCGCTGTCAGACGAGGCTGAGCGCGGCTTTCCAGGTTTATGGCAGAACTGTGGGTGATGTGTTCTCCTTGTCCCACAGCCAGGTGCAGCCCATTTTCCATGGACAGCTCCAGCACTGCTCATCCTGCTGGGAATTGGGAGCCTGTGGAGCCTCAATCCCTCGCTGCAGGCTTTGCTCCCAGCAGGGCAGAGGGGCCAGTCCAGTCCGTCCCTGGCAGCCCTTTGGGGGAGTCACTCCGTCATTCCTCGCTGGAAAAGGGGCACAGGGAGGGGAGGCTGCCCTCGAGGGGCCGAGCGTGAGGAGCAGGCACTGCTCAGCTCCGAGCTGCACTCCCCTGATTTATTCAGGACGCACGGCTCTGGCCAGGCTGGAGATGGAGAGGAGGAGTTCAGTAACTGCAGGAATATTCATCCAGGGATAAGCAGATGCTGTGCAAACGAGGCCGCTGCTAACGAGCCAGCGAGAGACGCCAGATCCTCAAAGGCAGAACGGCAGCGAGAACAGGGAGAGACTTGAGTGCCAACCTGAGCGTGGAAAACATCTCCCAGCCTCTTCTCCTGAGCGTGGAAAACATCTCACACCCTCCCTCCCTGAGGGTGGAAAGCCTCTCCCAGCCGCCTTTCCGGAGCATGGAAAACCTCTCTGTCTTGGTTTGAACAGCCAGGTGTCTGCTAAGAAAGGCAGGAGCCTCCCATGAAATGGAAAAGATAAAACCTTTCCTCCAAATTATTATAATTTTGAAATTAAGGAGCTCTCAAGCAAAGAGATGGGAGTAGGAATAACAGCTCTTTACTGGGAAAATTAAAAATACAAATGCAATGGCACAAACAAGGCAGTGGCAGAGTGAGAAGAGGCCCTGGCCCGCTGTGGGTCAGGCTGGTGGCAGCAGTCCCATCCCAGGGTGGCTCAGCCCTCCTGCAGTGCCAGCTGTGGCTCTGCTGGAGCAGGGATCCTGGACAAGGGGGGAGTTTTCCTCTGGAGCTCCAGGGCTGCTGGAGATGGGCCTGGGCTCCCTCTGGGAATGCAGGGCAGAAGAAAGCTGCTCCTCTGGGAATGCAGGGGGCAAAGGCTGCTGGGGTGTTGCCAAGGGCAGATTGGATCCAGGTAGGAATGCTTGGCTCCTCCCCTGGGCGCAGCCTCTCCCATGGGATGCTGGAATTTGATCAGCCCTGCAGGGACACTCAGTGGCCATGAGCAGCAGAGATCTCCTGGAGGGAGGATTGGCTGTGGGAGAGATAAAGAAAACTGCCCAGGGAGCAGCAGATCCTGCCCAGCCCTGACAGCTGGGGGTGGAACACACACACCCAGCCACATCTTACAACCCAGGACACTCTTCCAAAATCCTTTCCTGAGCGTGGAAAACCTCTCCCAGCCTCGTCTCCTGCTGTCAGATGGATTTCCAAGGGGACCTCAGGATCCCCCCCTGCCCTGGGCCTGTCCTGACAAACCAGGCAGCTCCAAGGATGTGTTCCTGCCCTGTGGGATCCCCCAGCAGAGCCCACAGGAATTTCTGCCCAGCTGAGGAGCCAAATCTTCTCATTTTGTTCATCTCAAATCTCTCCCATGCACCATTTCTGAGGAATATACGAGACCTCCTATTTTTTTTTCCTGTTTCTCAAATGTCAAGTAGATCTTTTACAGCAGCTCTTAAGAAGATAAAGGGGATTAAAGGATCATTTTATCCTATTTAAAGTTAGCTCTGAGACGATCGGAGTAAACAGGAACATTTTAAAGGATGTTAATCTCGGCTCTTTTTTATCCCCCCTCTCCTTTTCTTTTTCTTCTTCGCCAGCAAAATTGCACTTTGCTGGATGTGTTCCCTTTTGAGGGTGAAATGATTGTAAAGAGGCAAATGCTGACACCCTTTCTCCTCACTTCAAAAAGCAAACACAAAATATCACTCCTGATTGCAATATTAAACATTAAGTTTAAATTGGGTTGTCAGTCATGGGCTTAGACTTTATGGAAGGAGATGGAGGGAATCATAGGAGAACAAAAAGGTTTTGGGCAAGGCAGGGAGCTTGTCCCTTCTTCTGCCACCCCAGAAAGTGAGGCCACAGCTTGTTAGCAGCAGAATAATGAAGATAACATTGTTTAAAAAGACCCAAGCAGCAGAAATTTGAGCTTTGGAAGGTGCAGGGGGATTTCAGGATAAGCTGTCAGGAGACAGAGCCAGACGTGGTAACATCTGATGGTTCTCTCACACCTCACTCACAAACTCAGCTCGCTGTCGGTGTTTGTAACCCAGCACAGCCCACAAGGACATCAGTCCATCAGAGCAACCAGCACCTCTGATATCAAACCCTGGCAGCTTTGATAAACTCGGGATCAGGGGCTGCCTCAGGTGCTCCAGAGCCTGGCTGTGGGCTCGGGCTGCCCTTGGGGCTGGCAGGGAGGGCACCCCCTCCCCAGAGCAGCCCCCGCACTGGTCCTGCCCCTTCCAGCCTCCAGCAGATCCAGCAGACAATTTCTGGTTTCCAAAACCCCCAAGCATCAGCTCCTCTAAAGCAACTCTCATTTTCCTGGAGATTTTATAGATCCCAGTGGATCCAGGACGTTTTGGGATCAGCCAAAGGGTGGTGCAAACAGCAGAGTGTGCTTGGAGTTCCTACATGTCTTCCCAAGCAGGGCCTTGCCGTGGCTTCCAGAACAAGCCCCTGGTTTTGGGACACATCTGGAGATGTGGGATCCAGCCCCATCGTGAGCAAAAGAGCCTTTGGGGGTCTCAACAGGCTCTGAATATTCAGGAGAAGCAAAGTCAGCTCTGGGGGTTTCATTTTTGGATGGCTGTGGAAGCAGCACGAGCTGTTGCTGTAGCAGCTTTTGGCTCAGGTACCGATCAGAGCTTCCTCTCCCAGAGTGCTTAAGATTTGTTCGTCCTTTGTTTATTTCCCTTAATCTAAAATAAAAGTCACAGAGCCTTCAAGTGCATGTTTTACTCTTTGTTTGAGCAACATAACAAAGAAAAACAATTGCAAAGGCAGGCAGTGCATTCCACTTCCAGGCTTTCAAGGGATTATTACCAATGGCAGGAGAGAAGGGAATTACAGCTTTGGAAACTCAGGGGGAAATACTGGGACAGCAGCTGCATTAAAGAGCTTCCCTCATTTTTTAAGCTGCACTAATTATGTTCATTTAATACCAGACAGGAAAATATTGACAAACAATGCAGGAATGAAATGGAATTTCCAACCGTGGTGCAGGAGCATCTGCAGAGGGGCTGAGCACTGGGGCTGGGCTGGGGTGTTCTGCACCAAAGGCAGGGACCTGCCAGGCAAAGGGCACTTAGCCCATGGATGGATCTGCCATGGAAAGGGCAGTTATCCCATGGATGGAATGCCATGGAAAGGGCACTTAGCCCATGGATGGATCTGCCATGGAAAGGGCAGTTATCCCATGGATGGAATGCCATGGAAAGGGCAGTTATTCCAGTGGTGAACACACCAGGGAAAAGTGTCTGGACTCAGGCAGAGGGTGCCCTGTGGGCCTGGCATGGCTCCACCACAGCCCCTTGTCCTGCAGTGAGAGCCCTCCCTCCCAGCCCAGCTCCCTCTCTCTCTGCTGTGTGGCTGTCCCAGGGCTCCAGGTGCTCCATCCAGGAGTTTTAGGGATGCCAGGCTGAGCCTCCTTCTTCCTCTCCTTCTTCCTCTCCTTCTTCCTCTCCTTCTTCCTCTCCTTCTTCCTCTCCTTCTTCCTCTCCTCTCCTCTCCTCTCCTCTCCTCTCCTCCTGGAGCCCCACCAGTCCCCACCTGGCTCAAAGCACCCCAGTCCAGGAGAATCCAATGCTCTGATTCTCCTCTGCCAGAGGAAGTTTAATCAAATCCATCCTCACTAATTGGTTCCCTCAGAAAGGACAGCCTGGATTGGTACCAGGTGCGGGGTCATCAATAGGGATCATCAGCTGGATGAGAGAGACCCTCCGTTAATAAGAAAATATCCTGGTTTTATGAGGGAGTCCAAGCTTTGGTGGCCATAAAAGCGACACAGGATGTTCTGGAGAGCTGTCAAAGAACAGAACCTGGCTCATCAGGGCCTGTCACCAGCCAAGCTCCAGCCCAGCCTCTCCCAGAGAATGGAAAGCGAGCGAGCTCCCGGCAGCACATCGATCCCACAGCCTGGGCCTGCCAGATAAACACTTCAGGAAAAGCTTCCAAAAAAATAATTTGGACATCCATTATCTCAGGCAGCCCAGCAGAGCACACAGCCCTGCATTCCCATGGTGCTTCCAGAGGGGTTTGGGCCCAAGCAGCAGCGCTGCAAAGCCCAGATATGGGATTGGGAAGGGATGAAACAATGGGGCAGGGAGAGCCTGTGGCTGCAGAGGGTTGGCTTTGAGGCTGGGGCACAATCAGAGTGGTTCTCCCCTTTCCTTCTGCTCTGAGTTGTGTTTATCAGCCCTGTGGAGATCCGAGCTCTCCTCTGGCTCCTCTGCACAGACAAGGTGGTTTTATCTTTTTTGCAGAAAATAAAGCCAAGCACAAGCCAGGGGATAATTCCTGGCAGTGCCAGTGCTCCTCCTGGTGTGCCCACGGCCTGGCTGGTCCCTCAGGCTGGGGGAGGCAGCTCTGGTCCCTCCCTGGGACTCAATCCCAGCCCCTATGTGCTCAGCTCTGGGGACACAGGTCCCTTTCTCCTTGCATCCCAGAATTTCCCCCATGCAGGGGCCAAAGGCTGCTCAGAAATCTCACCCTGATGAGGTTTTGCTGCCCCTCTGAGATGGGGTGGGGTTGTTTATCACTGCTGCATGAAGGGGGGACAGACAGAGGGACAAACCAGTGACAGGGGGGTTGAGGGAAGGAAGTTGGAGATTTTGGAGGGATTCTCCTGTTCCTGTTTCCTGGGGGTGAGTAGCACAACTGGGGGCATCAAGGGCAGCCCCAGCAGCCTTTCCAGCTGATCTGGCCCTCCCAGGTCTGTGGTGGAGGAGCAGAACAGAAGGATTATGAGGGATGGAAGCACCAGGCATGAGGGGCCATGGAATTCATTTCATCCCACCCATGCCATGGCAGGGACACCTTCCACTATCCCCGGTGGCTCCAATTCCTGTCCAACCTGTCCCTTCCAGGGATGCAGGGGCAGCCCCAGTGTCTCTGGGAGAGCACCCAGAGATGCCCGAGGGCCATGTCCCAGCCTGGCTGAGCAGGGAGCAGCACAGCCCGGATGCAGCTGTGCCCAGAGAGCTGCAACTCAGACAGAAACAACTGAAAATGGGGCTGGGAGCCACTGCTGGAGCATTTTGGTGTCCCTTCACTGCCCCAGCCCTCATCAGCACAGCCCTGCAGGCTCTGTGTCTGAGCTGTGTCCCAGGCACAGAAGCAAATATTGCAGGGCTCTGATGAACTAGAGTTCAACTGAACTCAAATGAATCAAGTCCATTTTCACTGGGAATGAGCTGCTAATGTGGTTTAACCATCCGCTAAAGAAGTTAATTTGGATTAATTTCCCTGAAAACTCCCGAGCAGGGGAGTCCTGCATCACCAGAGGCCTGGGGAGCGTTGGCAAAGTGACCTCTCCATGAACCCAGTGTCCCCAGGTCCTGCACTGCTCCTTCTCCAGCAGTTTTCCCATTCTGTGGGACAGCAGAGCGCCATGAACATGAAACAGCCCTGCTCCATCCATGCAGATGGGTTTGTAATCACCACACCAGGATAAAGAGCTCTGGTGCAACAAGTACCTTGCCCATAATCGGAAATTCCTTTAATTCTCCATTGACTGATTTCTTCATTGCCCTTCAATGAGGTTTAACACAAAACCATCATCGGCCCCAGAGGCCGTGGGCTGGGCCCGCGCTTGGTGCCTGCTGAGAGGGGCTGGATTCTCCAATTGAATTACAGTTATTGTTCTGCTTGTCACATTTCTCACATCTCCTGATGACAGATGGCTCTGCAAACGGCAGCAGATTTGTGTTTCATTAGGACACTTAGCCAGCAGATCGATATTGCTGCACGCTCCTCTCGGAGGGCACCGAGCCCGCCTGGCTGCCGGGGCTGGGTGGGATTTGGGGAGCAGGGGCTCCCCGGCAGACAGACAGGTGTTGTGTTTGGAATAAAGCCTCACTGATTGCCAAACAGCCCTGCTGGACACCGAGCAGCTCTGACTGGCACACTGCACCTCTTCCTCTGCGTGGTGGCATTTTTGGGTTCTGTCAGGGCAGAGCACCGAGGCACCTGCTGCCTCCCTCACAGCCCGGGCACGGCCCTGGCTCCATTCTCCATTGCCCTCTTGTGGTTCTGGAGCAACAGCTCAGCTGAAAACCTCCCCAGACCCCGACAATCCCTCCAAAATCACAGCCTAACACACTGAAGGAGACTGTTGGTGTCTTAGAGGAAACGCAAAATATTTCCAAAAAGCTTTGTTTTGTTTAACCCCTTCCCCCTCCCTCTCATTGTTCCATCCTTCCCCTGCTCCATTGGCATAATTGATTCCATCCAGGAGTTTCTCTGGAGTTCAGGCTGTATTGATGATTTGGGTGCTAATGAGTCCTTCCAGTGTAGGCAGCAATGCATTAAAAATTGCATTTTAAACCTCGTCTTTATGGAGCATTGATCCAGTGTGATTAAAAGTGGGTACCAGGCTATAGTTACTCACTGCTGGGTGCTCAGACATCACCACAGGAAGCACTGGGAATGAAGTTCTGAAAGGGCTGGTTGTGCTTGGAGGGTGCAGATGAGCACAGTGTTGGTGTCAGATCTGGGTTCATGAGTGGAAGATTCCTGAAGCAGAAACTGGGGAAAAACCCTCCCCTGGGAGGGTGGGGAGACCCTGGCACAGGTTCCCAGGGAAGCTGTGGCTGCCTCTGGATCCCTGGAAGTGTCCAAGGCCAGGCTGGAATACCCTGGGACAGTGGAAGGTGTCCCTACCCATGGCAGGAGTGGAATGAAATGATCTTTCAAATCCTTTCAACCCAGCCACTGAGATTCCATGAACCCAACCACTGAGATTCCATAAACCCAACCACTGTGATTGCATAAACCCAACCACTGAGATTGCATAAACCCAACCCCTGTGATTCCATGAACCCAAGCACTGATATTCCATGAACCCAACCACTGAGATTCCATAAACCCAACCACGGAGCTTCCCTGAACCCAACCCCTGAGATTCCATGAACCCAACCACTGAGATTCCATAAACCCAACCACGGAGATTCCCTGAACCCAACCCCTGAGATTCCCTGAACCCAACCCCTGAGATTCCATGAACCCAACCACTGATATTCCATGAGCCCAACCATTGTGATTCCATGAGCCCAACCACCGAGATTCCATGAGCCCAACCACTGAGATGCCATGAGCCCAACCCCTGAGATTCCATGGTCTCTGGGGAGGCAGGATGGGAATCCCAGGAAGGAGTTCCTGCCCTGCTGGAGGTGCTCTCCAGGGTATGGAGAAGCACTTTTGAGGTGGAATTTGTACCCATCCTTGTCTGTCTCAGCTGCCACTCAGGACACCCTCAGACACGGAGTGCCACTGTCACCAACCTTAACCCCTCCCTGAGCCCATTGCTGTCACTCCTGAATCACAGCAGGGCCACTGGGACCAGTCCCAGGCCTCCCCTGCTCTGTGCAAGCTCAGCTGCAGGAGCCTTTGGTACTTAGGGGGGGAAAATCTTGTAAACCTCATTTGATGTAGAGCAGCAGCTTCATGAATTGCAAACCGCTTTAAAATCTGGGTATTACAGGAAGATCTGTTCTGGTTCGGTGCATCTGTCACTAAAGCTCCCCACGTGCCCCTTGCCAAGGCAATGAAAGAGTGGAAACCTGAAATCATCAGGTCTGGGCCAGTCCCCACCCCTCTGACCAAATATTTCATCTTCCAGTGCAATTTGGGAAGTTGGAGGGAGAGTCATGAGTGGGAGGGGAGTGTTTGTCAGGAGAAAAGCCAGAAGAAGCCCAAGGAGCATCTCCTTTGTGGTATAAATCTCCTCAGTTTCATTTCCTCTGCTTGGAGCGTGGAGTGGAAGGAAAAACAGCAGCAAAGCCTTGAGGGCAGAGAACTCCTGACCCATCCCTGCCTCGCCATCATAAAGTCTCCTGGCCCCAAAGTCCCCGTTAGAGGCTGGACTTTGAAGAGCAATAAAGAATGTCAGGCTGACAAATCTGTGCTATCAGCAGAGATCTCCTGTGCAGTGTCCAGGATGATTGCCCAGCTTTATTGCCCCTCTCTGGGCCGGGAGCTGGGATTTCTCTGCTCCAGCTCAGAGACAGGAAGCAGCAGCTCCAGAGCAGCTCCGTGCCCAGCTCAGCTGTCACTCCAGGATTACAAATGTGGTTGGATAAATCTTCATAGGTCAATGACTGACAAAATCAAAGCAGCTTGCTAAGAAGGGAGGAAAATATAAATGATGGCATTGACTCATGGTAATAGAGACACAAATGGATATGAAATCCTGGATGTCAGACTTCAGATTCTGCCACAAACCGATTTCAGGGTGTGGAGATGCACAGCAGCTGCTCCAAACACATCCTGTACTGTGGCAAGGAAACATCTCAGCCAGGAAAAGGACATGTATTTATTTCTATGTATGCCTCTGCATATATTTTTTCTGTATTGTAGTTCTATGATCACTCTGAATTTCTGATGCTTCTGGAAGTGCAGAATTCTGCAGGAAAAGTCCCATTCTACCTCATGGTAAGAATGATGGGATCATTACCACTCCTGTTTGTCCTTGAACTCCCAAGACAATAACCAGGACAATCCAATATACAGGGCTCCTTTCTTCCTCCTACCTTTAACTCCCATAAACCTGGCATGCATCAATGTGGGGTGAGAAATCAGATTGATGTGACACGGGGGAGCCTTCTGGCTCCCCATAACGCCCTGACTGTTGGATTAAGCCCTTTTCTGACCCAGAGAGGGGGCAACTGAGAGGCCTTTTAAAAACCTTTATTCTACTTTTAGTCTCATGAGAAGGGAGAGACAATACAGATGTTAAAATTTACGCCATTACAATCAGAAGCCAACTATTTCTTAATTACAATACACTATAAGTGTTTCTTTAAAATGCTGTTCTTTAAAGCCATCCTTTAATTTCCATTTCTCTCTCAACATCTGTCTAATTCCATAACATTTCTAAATCGGTATTTCTTATCTCAAAGTTTACATACAAATACATACAATGTAAACCTTCTGTCATGCTCTAAAAATTTTCTACAAATCCATTTCCCACACCTGGCAGAAGCCCTGGTGAGGTGAAGGTCAGGCTCTGCTCCCAGGGAACGGGGCCAGGAGGAGAGGAAACGGCCTCAGGCTGGGCCAGGGGAAGTGTGGGTTGGATATTGGGAACATTTCTCCACAGAAAAGGTTGCCCAGGCCTGGCACAGATGCCAGGACAGTGGTGGAGTCACCATCTCTGCAGGGATTTGAAGCCCTGTGGATGTGGCACTGGGGACGCGGTCTGTTGGGAAGGATGGAAGTTTGACAAGAAATTTTCACAGCTATGTGTGCTTGGCAGAAAGATCTCTGAATGTAGAACCTGAGAGAGGAGTAGAGATGGAAGCAAGTTTTGATAGAGAAGAAAAGAATTGCTGAGCCAGTCTTACTGAATAACTAAGAAGGCAAAGGGTGTGTTAGTTAGAAGGGGTTTTTATGGCTTAGAGCAAAGGATAAACCCACCTCAAACAGAAGATGTTTCTACCAGGTAAAAAGATACCACAGGCAAACAAGACTGCCAATGTTGCAAGTAAAAAAAGAATTCAGAATTTTCCACTGCAGGAGAACTGAAAAACAACTTCTAGCTTAAACTGTAACGTACTAACTTGTAGTGATTGGAGAATAGTGACATGGATATGGCAATTATAGAAGTTATGATAGGCTACAGGTAAAAGTTAAGGTATAGATTGGTTCTTCTGTATTAAGATGCTCATCAAAGAAAAGTATATAATGCATTTGTAGTCTAAACAAAGGGTCTCCAGGCTTGTCTGACAGCTGCAGCCGTGGCTCTGTCACCCACGACCCTGGACTGCTGTCACATCTTGGACACAACAAAGTGCATTTGGAAGAGCTGCCTGCATCCCTCATTCAGGCTCTTACTGCAGTCACTACTGGGGATGGCTGGGCTGGATGACCCCAGAGGGCTTTGCCACCCCAGGTCACTCCAGGGTAAGAGTCCTGGTGGGTGCCCCTGCAGCTGGGGCAGTGCTGCCCTGGAGGAATTCTCTGCTCTCCTCACTCGTGTGGGAAAGTGGCCTCAAGATGTGAATAAAAAGCCTGGAAATGCCCAGGAGTTGTGTTTGTTTCAGTGCCTCCAGCTGTGCCCACATCTGGAGCTGCTTCTGCAAACCCTGGGCAGGGCCTGGCTGTGCCCAGGGCACAGAAGGTGCCCGGGATGTGCCCAGAGAGCCCGAGCCAGGCTGGGCAGTGCCGGAGCTCAGGGCTGGCTCCAGCAGCACCTCTGGGATCTGGATCAGCAGCTCTTCCCTCTTCCCAAGCCTGCTCCACAGCATCCCAGCCCTGCTCTGTCCTGCCAGGGGTGTTTCAGTGGCAGGTTTTTGTATTTGTGCAGGCACAGAGCCCACAGCAGTCCCTCAAAATTCCTTGTTTGCTTTTCCCAGTGCAATTCCAAGCAGTCATTCTGCTTCCAAAGGACACTGACAGATTTGTCCCCAGATATCCCCATTTCTGCTCCATGCCTGGGCCTGGCCATGCTGGGGACTCCACTTGTGGTTCACATCTTATATAAATATATCATAAACTGTGGTTTAGGTATATTTTTATGTATTATACTTCATAAATATGGATGTACTACAAATCCAGGCCTTGTGGAGAGCCTGAAAAGCATTTTTGGGTCATTCTGAGGGATATTTAAGCAGAAACAGTTCTGTACTGACTGCCTGCAGCCCCCCAGGAGAGAAGAGCTTCCAGAAAAATCAGGCTGGCAAGAATTTGGTGGAAAAGGCTGGATTTTGGGGCCTGTTCCCCATGAGAGCCCAGCCCACGGCTGAGGGAGAGGAGAGGCCCAATTAGGTGAGTTAAGTACAATAACAGTGAAATGCTGCACACATTCCACTGCAATAAAAATGATAATGATTCTACTGAAAAATATCATTACTTCACACTCATTTAATTCTGGAAATCTAAATTCACAAAGGAAACAAGAAGCCCTTTAATCTCAGGGTAGATAAATAGCCCAATTTTATTCCTACTATTATTTTTTATCCGTTTCCAAGACATTTTATAAGACTTCAGAACACGAGAGCTTGGTTTAATTAACATTATCACATTAAAAAGCACAGCCAAAAATTTCATGGCATTTTAATTGAAATATAATACTGTCTCACTTCATTTTTATTCTTTTTTTCTGCATCGAGCACCAAGATGAAAAACAGAGTCTGCACTGATTGCTGGCCTGGGTGTGGATTAGCAGTGAGGGGTTATAAAAGTGGCCATTTGCTCGGCCTGAGCAGGAAGGAATAGTCCCATTTCCTTTGTTCCCACCCCAAAACGATGGCTCTGCCTCCACTGGTGATGCCAATTCCACACCAATATTTTTGGATGGAGGTTTGTGCACCTGCTGCCCAGGATGAAGAGGCAGCTCTGTGCTCCAACAACTCCTTCCAGCAGAGCACCTTGGAACCTGTCACATGCTGGCCTTCGGCAGCAGGGATCCAGCTGGGAGCCTGTGCTGGAAAATGCCAATATTCCCTTTTTCAGAGCTCTGGGAATGTTGCTGGCATCTCCTGGGGAAGGAGCAGAGCTGGGAGGGCAGGGAAGCCATGGAGTGGGGCCTGTCCCAGCTGCTGGCGTGGGGCAGGAGGTTGTTTGCACAGACTCTGGGATGTGGCAGGAGGTTCTCTGGCATGGAATTTGGGAAGCAGCAGAGCTCAGAGGGTCCCTGGCAGTCCCTGCAACCAGAGCTTCCCTCTCCTGTGCTGGCCCCAGGAATCAGAGCTGCCATTCCCATTTGCACAGACGAGGGAATCACTGGGATGAGATTTTCCATGCGGGTTTGGCACCACAATCTTCTCAGGCTGAGCAGGAGCTGCGTGTCCCTCTCCCTCAGGTAGGAAAAAACAGAGTTATCCTTCCAGGGTTTGCTCAGGCCCCACCTGAGGCACATCCCCAGGGCAGGGAACGGAGCTGGGAAGGGGCTGTAGCCCCAGGAGAGGCTGAGGGAGCTGGGAAGGGGCTCAGCCTGGGGAAAAGGAGGCTCAGGGGGGACCTTGTGGCTCTGCACAGCTCCTGCCAGGAGGGGACAGTTCCCAGCTTTAGTTCTGTACTCAATCTTGGGAAGCAGGATCCCAGAGTTCCACTCCCAGGTTTACCAGCTGGCAGAATTCCTCCACTGGATTTCCATGAGGCTGTGGGCAGCATCTGGAATTTGCAGTGGGATCCCTGATGGCCAGAAGGTTTCTGCTCAGTGTCCTGTCACCAAAAGCTGCTGTGCTGCTGCAGCCAGCTTCTCCTAGGGAATCACACTGGGCTTGAGGATGGGGGTTTTCTGTGGCTGCAGAGGGAGAAAGAGCTGGAAAGAGAGAGAGATGGCAGAAAAAAAAAAAAAGATTTTCAAAATTATGTGTCAAGAAAATATCCTGGGTTTGCTCTTCAGTGGGGAGGAAAGAGAATTTGAAACTTGTGTGGAACAAAGCCAGGGTTCATGTCTTTCCTCTGGACAGAACCTGGAGAGCTCCACCGAGGGCAGTTTCCCACCTGATGCTTTAATCCATCCTTACCCTTGACACAATTTCTTTTCCCAGCCATCCATAGCAGAAATCTTCCAGCAAATAATAACATTTTCTATACTGGATCAATACATTGGCTTTTGCTCATTGATCTGAATAAATAAACTGCCTTACAGGAGCACCGGGACTTTGATTGGAATCTAATCATAAGAGTTATGTGTGTATATATATTAAAAGTCCGTATTTTTCTGTATTCCTGACGAACTGAGGGCCTTAAAGAAGCACGTTTGGGAGGCCTGTGCTGCTCTCCAGATCTGCTCAGGGACAGGGTGACCTTGCCCACGTCTGGCTGGCACAGGGATGGGCCGTGTCCTTTCCTTGGGATACTGAAAGCATCTTTAATGAATTGCTTGGGAGCGTTCAGCGCCGTGCATTAGCCACACCACCCTGATAACTGCGCTTATAAATTTATATTTCTCCCTCAGAGCTCTCAAGCTCTTGGCAAACACAAGAAAGGACAGATCTGAAGGCCCAACTTCAATTCTCCTTTTTGTTCCCGCCCGTCCTAAATCAATAGAGATATAAAAGTTGGAGATGAAAACAAATCATGGCCATGCTGCAGCTTTCAGGGGGAAGCACCGGCTACAAGCAAACAAATCAATAAAACTTCGTATTCTTGGACCCAGGCTTGGGTTTGGTCAATAAATGCTCGGTGCTCTGCAGTATTTCACAGCAGCCTGCAGGTCTGTGCCGGGGCCTGAGCCGGGAATTTGGGCAGGGGATGAGATGGGAGCTCCACTTTGAACTGTGTTTCTCAAATTCAATGTGGCTTGCTTCTGACTGGAGAGTTTTTGCCTCCCCGGCAGGTGGGAGCAGCCAGAGCCCAATTCCAGCACAGCCTCCTGCAGCTTCCTTTGTGCAGTTCGTTCCTCTAAAACAGAAGGACTTCCCTGTTAAATGTTTCCTGCACAGTTTCAGCTGGGAAGGGCATTGATTTCAGCAGGCACACAGAAAACAAAGCAGGTTTGAAGGCACAGATGCGAGCAGGTGGATTTGGTTCAATCCCATTGAATCCTGTCTTTAATGCTCAGACCCCAGTGAAGAAAAACAAATCTTTCTAAATGCCCAGCAAAACCTCACCTCAGCATTCAGACTCAGGATGGGAGAGGCTGCTCTGGTCTCTGTAAGAAGGAGGCAGAGCTGGCTGGAACCCAGGCATGATTCAGATGGAATTTTCTTAAGGAATAATAAAGGAAGTAGCACAGGTAGGGCTGCAGGAGGTGTTAAAAGTCAGCGTGCCCTGATGATGGAAACATTCATATTAAGAGGAGAAAAAGGTGTTTTTCCAGGGTTCCCCTGTGGTACAGCTCCTGGAGGGTCTGGGGGAGGCTGGGCCTGTGCTCAGCAGGGCAAGGCCAGCCCAGTCCCTCACTAACCCAACCCCACCTGGCACTCTGGGCATGGCCAGGCAATCACGACTCAACAAGCAGTGAGTTTAATCACTGGATTTCCCTCTGGAGCTGTGATGGCCTGAGTGGGAATTCCCTCCCTCACCAGGAGAAAGGAGTGGGAACTCAGCTGGGTTTGATCAGCTCCTGCCATTGCCACCATCACCCCAATTCCAGGGACCTGGAGCCCCCTGGGTGTCCCCAGCCCTGCCCTGGTTGTCCCCAGCCCTGCCCCGGGCTGGGCCAGCATTCAGGGGTGCTGCAGACCCCACTCCCTCCCTTGGGTACCTCCCCTAAAACTGCTGCCCTCATGAAATCTGTCCCAGTTTCTCCCAGTAAAGATCTTCATTCTGCTGGCCCCCAGCAGCACCCTGTCACACTGGGGTCACTGGCAGGGGAACCCTCCCTGCTGCCACACAGAGCTCTCTGCTCCAGTGATTCCCCTTCCAGGTGGAATGTTAACACCTGTCTGGGAGGGCAGAGGCAGAGATCATCTCAGAGTTAATAAAGGGAGGAGGACATGTGGACACAATCTGTCCAGCTGTGCTCTGCTGCTCCTGGGTGTCCTGATGGGCCAGCAAGTGATTCCACGGAGAGAGGAGGGGCAGGAGAGGACTCCCCCATCCCAAATTTCCCTGCCAGGCTTGTGCTGGGGCTTTCCTAAGCTCCAGGGGTGCCTTAAAGCTGTGCCACAGAGGGTGGGAGAACCACTGAGCTCACTGGGTCTCTTCAGTGCTGAGGCTGGACATGATCCCTCTGGAGCCAGGCTGGGAGAGCTGGGGGTGCTGCCCTGGAGAGGAGAAGGCTCCAGGGAGAGCTCAGAGCCCCTCCAGGGCCTGAAGGGGCTCCAGGAGAGCTGGAGAGGGACTGGGGACAAGGCCTGGAGGGACAGGACACAGGGAATGGCTCCCACTGCCAGAGGGCAGGCATGGGTGGGAGATTGGGAATTGTTCCCTGGCAGGGTGGGGAGGGGCTGGGATGGAATTGCCAGAGCAGCTGTGGCTGCCCCTGGATCCCTGGCAGTGCCCAAGGCCAGGCTGGACACTGGGGCTGGGAGCACCTGGGACAGTGGCAGGTGTCCCTGCCATGGCAGGGGGTGTCACAAACACAAATCTGAGCCAGTCCTGCTGCTCCAGGGCTGCCCTGGGCCCTGTGACCCCTCCTGCCTGCACAGCACCTGCCAGCCCCAGCACTGTTAGGGGCACAGCACAAATCCCGGTGGTTTTGGGGTCTTCCCAGCCAGAGAGAGGCAGAACAGACAGCAAGGAGTGCCTGGGCAAATGCAAAAGGATGTGCTCCTTCCCCACCTCCCTGCCACCTCCTGTGTGCCTGTGAGACCCCAAATAACCCCAGAGGAGCCTTTGTCCCTGTCACTGCCCCCTCAGCCACATGGATCAAGCTCAGTGCTTGTTCCTGAAGTTGTTTATGGTTTTTATGATCTGCAAATTTGCAGCTCATCACTCAAACTGCCCAGATCCCCTCAGTCAGACAAACACTTTGGATTTATTGTGCTGCACATTTTCACATGATTATTTGATTCATATTTCCTCTAATGTTTTCAAAGCTTCAGTTTTATTTTTCAAATTAATGAGAACTGACTAGAATCACCCACCCTGTGCTGTACCCACGGTGATTGATGGGTTTGTTGAAGGCACAACCCTTCCATGGCCCTTGGAAAATTCCAGAGTCTGTGCAGTGACAGTTGGATTTTCTTCTGGGAGGGTCACTGCTGAGAGACCTGAATATGTGAATCCACTGAAACATGAGGAGGGTCTGGCTCCCAAGGACCAAGCCAAGGCACACAGCATCTCTCTGAGTGTCCTTTCCCCTTTATCAATTGGGAAGGCAAAGGAGGCAGCGGGGAGCTCCTTCCAGGGCTGCCTCCAAGGCCAGGAATTGATCCCTCTCCCACCTTGAGCAGGTGGGAGCTCCTTGGGAGGGCTTTTATTCTCCCTGACAAACACTGGTGGAACATTACAGTGAAGTCCAACAAAGCATTCAGAAAAGAAACTGAATGAATCTCCTCTCATTTTAGGAGATGTGCAGCTCCATCTGCCAGAGACTCCTCTGGAGCCACAGAACATTGCAGGGTAGAAAAAACCTCGAGGACCATGGAGTCCAAGCTGTGACCCATCCCACCTTGCCCAGCAGTCAGTGGCCCCTTCCAAAGGAGGTGATTCTGCCCCAGCTGGGCTTGGCTGAAATGGCAACAGCCCCTGCTGGGGGGAGCTGATTCCTCCCCTCTGGCTTCACAAAGAGTTGGTGGTGGTGAGCTGGCAATTGCACACCTGAAATGAATCCATACCTTATTGCAGAGGAACCCCTCAGAGGGATGTGTTTTATATATCTGGGCAGATGAGCTGTGCTTTGTGCAGGAGCAGGGAACCCATCAGTGATGGGAACATGGCAAGAGGGGAATGGGACAGTCCCTGTGCTCCTGGATACTCCCTCCTGCACATTCCTGCTGCTCTGAGGTGTCCCTTCCCTCCTGTAACAGCAGAAAAACAAAACCTGGAGCTTTCCTCTCCCTGGAGCTCCTGCTGTTCCTGGCTCCAGCCCTGCACCAAACCTGCTGTGGGCAGGGGAGCATGGGGAAAAGAGCTCCAGGTGTGGTGGGAGGGAGGAGGAGGAGGATACAGCTGCAGAACTCTGCTCATTCCCTGCTGATCCCAGAGCTGGGTGGGCCCTGTGCAGCCACGGGTGACTTTGAGCAGGGAAGCACAGGGTCCTGCAGGATGGCTCTGTGATTTATGGGCTGGGAGATGGATCAGAGGGGATAAATCACTTTGGAGCTTTCCATCATCCCCCAGCGCTGCGAGCCCGGCGCTGCTGATTTGTGGCAATGTTATCCTGCCCTGATTCATCTGCAGCTCTGGGCCCTTCCACCCAGAACGCCCCCCCAGCACTGGAGCAGGGCCTGGGCAGCCTTTTGGCTGCTGGCTTTGGACACCCCAAGTCCTGGTGGGCTTTCCTGGGCCCTGCCCACTCTCTCATCCCACCTCTCCTGTGTGTCCTCCATGGCAAGTGCAGGGATCAGGAACAGCCAGATTTCCCTTCCCTAGGCTCCAGGAGGGGCCTCCGTGCCCGTTCCCAGCTGGTTCGGGCCCTCTGAAGGGCACCACAACCTCCTGCTCCCTCAGCTCCTCCCAGTTCATCTTCACAGACCCAGAGCTTCTCAAGTGCTGCCCCCAGACTTTGAGAATGTGACAAATGTGAGGAGAAACAAGTTCATTTCAATACAAATCACTCAGTGGCAGTTCCAGAACAAGTTCATTTCAATACAAATCACCCAGTGGCAGTTCCAGGGCTGGGAGTGGAGTCCATACCCCGATGGATGTCAGGTCATACAGGCTGGACTGGTTATTGGGACAAAATGAGTGTGGAGTGTCTTGGTGTCAACACAGAATTCCAGAATGGTTTCGGCTGGAAAAGCTTAAATCCCACCCAGTGCCACCCCATTGATGGCAGGGACACCTCCCACTGTCCCAGGTGCTCCCAGCCCCAGTGTCCAGCCTGGCCTTGGGCACTGCCAGGGATCCAGGGGCAGCCACAGCTGCTCTGGCAATTCCATCCCAGCCCCTCCCCACCCTGCCAGGGAACAATTCCCAATTCCCAAAATCCTCCCTGTGAAGCCATTCCCTGTGTCCTGTCACTTCATCCTTTGGAAATTGTCTCTCTCCATCTTCCCTGTCAGCTCCTTCAGGTCCTGGAAGGCCACAATCAGTCACCCTGCTCTGTTTTCCAGGTGAACAATCCCAGCTCTCCCAGCCTTTCCTCCCAGCAGAGCTGCTCCATCCCTTGGATCATTCTGGAGCCTCCTCTGGACTGGCTCCAGCAGCTCCAGGTCCTCCTGATGTTGAAATCCCCAGGGCTGGGGCAGACCCCTGTGGCAGCAGCTCTCTGGCCACAGAGAGAAACACAACTTTCCCAGGCATGTGCTTGGAAAAGGCTGTGAGAAGATCAGAGAAAAGAATGAGAAACAATTCTTATCTTCACTTACTGCACCTGGTGCTGTGAACATGAGGAATGTGTCGTGGAGATGTGTTTACCAGAGGGTGGCTTCTTAATTAGCCACTGGTGATAGGTTTTAATTGAAGGACCAGTCAAGTCCAGCTGTATCATAACTGTCTATGAAAACAATAAGTTTCTTGAGAATAATAAAGAGATTGATCAGCCTTCTGTGAGTCATGGTGTCAATGCTAATTATTACCCAGCCAGGGCCTGTTGCACCAACAGAAGCCCAGTCCCTCTCCTGCTGCTCACTGGGATCAGGGCACAGGGATGTTATTTCTTGTCTGTTTTATTCTCAGCCCAGCTCTTCCAGGACAGCCAGGAACTCCATGTAATGGGACAACGCTCCCAGCATCCCAAACAGCAAAAGCTCGCACGGAATGCTGGGGTTTCACTGAAATAATGCACTTTTAAACTTTGCTGTTATGGAAAGATGTCATTTCTAATGAAAGGTTTCAGACCTTCCCCAGATAATGCCAGAGCCAAGACCTTCATTTTCAGGAAAATTTGGAAATTGGGGATGAAATTACTCCATTTCAAAATGATTTCTTAAATTCTCTCTTCCCTCTTTCTAACTAAATCAAATTTTTAAAAATCAAATTACACGGCTCAGGAAAATGACAGCAAATTAACTCTCAGGAAGTTTCTGCTCAAGTTACTTTCCATTTTGTTTTAGGGACCACAGAAAAATGCACACTGACATTTTAAATTTCAGCTAAACGAAAATTGGCACTTGGAGTTGAAATATTGACTGGACTGTTTCCCCTGAGCCCTGAATTACCCCGTGGCTTTTGCTGCTCTCTCTCAGAACAGCACTGACCTCACGTTTGTGCACAAGAAAGTGGAGCACAGAACCCTCAAACAAAGTGCTGAACTTGCAGAGCTGACAGGAATCACGACTGGAGCTTCCATCCCAGATCTGCCCTGGATCACAGCTCCCCTCTGTTAAGTTTTGGGATTTCCCCTCCCTCTGGGGCCCTTCCCTGTGCAGGAATTGCCGGGAGCAGGTGGAACCTGCTGAGCCTGAGGTGGTGGATAGCAGAGGAGCCCCTGATGTTCAGGGGTTCCTGTGGTCACGTTGGTGTCCCCAACCATGTGTAAGGGACACTGGGGTGACACCAGGCTGGCACTGGTCACTCCTGGGGTCCCATGGAGTTCCACCCTTGGCCTGTTGTGTTGGTTTGAACAGCCAGGTGTCTGCTGAGGAAGGCAGGAGCCTCCCCTGAAATGGAAAATGTAAAACCCCTCCCTCCAAATTATTATAATTTTGAAATTAAAAAGCTCTCAGGCAAAGAGATGGGAATAGGAATAACAGTTCTTTACTAGGAAAATTAAAAATACAAATGCAATGGCACAAACAAGCCAGTGGCAGAGTGAGAAGAGGCCCTGGCACGCTGTGGGTCAGGGTGGTGGCAGCAGTCCCATCCCAGGGTGGCTCAGCCCTCCTGCAGTGCCAGCTGTGGCTCTGCTGGAGCAGGGATCCTGGACAAGGGGGGAGTTTTCCTCTGGAGCTCCAGGGCTGCTGGAGATGGGCCTGGGCTCCCTCTGGGAATGCAGGGCAGAAGAAAGCTGCTCCTCTGGGAATGCAGGGGGCAAAGGCTGCTGGGGTGTTGCCAAGGGCAGATTGGATCCAGGTAGGAATGCTTGGCTCCTCCCCTGGGCGCAGCCTCTCCCATGGGATGCTGGAATTTGATCAGCCCTGCAGGGACACTCAGTGGCCATGAGCAGCAGAGATCTCCTGGAGGGAGGATTGGCTGTGGGAGAGATAAAGAAAACTGCCCAGAGAGCAGCAGATACCTGCCCAGCTCTGACAGGTGGCAATTAGAATACAAACATATCCTACAACCCAGAGGTATTTGAGGTCCCTGTGTTCTTCAACATCCCATAAATAAACTGGACATGGGGTGGGAGGACACTGAGCAAGTTGGCAAATCTGGGAGCTGTTGGCTCCTTTGGGGGCAGAGAGACCTCAACAAACCAGAGCTGGGAAATTTCCGATTGTGTGGAGCAAAGCGCAGAAAGTTCTGGATTCTGCACCTGGGCTGGGACTTTCTGGATGTGCAGACAGGGTGGGGAATGAGGGGATGGAGAGCAGTGCCTGGAAAGGGATCCTGGCTGCTGGCATCCCCGAAGGATCCTGGATGCTGCCAGGTCCTGCAGAGAATCAGGGAATCCTGGAATGGTTTGGGTTGGAAGGGAGCTCGAAGCCCCTCCAGTGCCACCCCATTGATGGCAGGGACCCCTGCCACTGTCCCAGGAGCTCCCAGCCCCAGTGTCCAGCCTGGCCTTGGGCACTGCCAGGGATCCAGGGGCAGCCACAGCTGCTCTGGCAATTCCATCCCAGCCCCTCCCCACCCTGCCAGGGAACAATTCCCAATTCCCAATCTCCCACCCATGCCTGCCCTCTGGCAGTGGGAGCCATTCCCTGTGTCCTGTCCCTCCAGGCCTTGTCCCCAGTCCCTCTCCAGCTCTCCTGGAGCCCCTTCAGGCCCTGGAGGGGCTCTGAGCTCTCCCTGGAGCCTTCTCCTCTTCTGCAGGCTGAGCATTCCCAGCTCTCCCAACCTGGCTCCAGAGGGGCTCCAGCCCTGCAGCAGTTCCAGGGACTTCTCTGGGCTCTCTCCAGCAGCTCCAGGGGCTGCTGATGTTGGAATTCCCAGACATGGTGCAGCTCTGCAGGTGGGAATACATTCAACATATCCAGATGCTCAAACTCTGTTGCTAGCAGGACATCTCCTGCTTTCTCTCTGCTTTTATTCAGTGGAGGGAAGGAATTTTGGATGGAAGAAATCGCTGTCTATTCAGGAATCAATAATTTCTTTTGTAATTATCTCTCCTCCAAGGATTCTGAAGCACCCAGGTGACTCTGGAGCAGATTTTTCATTCCCCTGCCCATCTCAGCCCCTGTGCTCACAAACCCCAAGTGCAGCAGTTTTGGACTTAAAAACTCCTGTAAAAAAATCTCCATATAAATCTGTGAAATAAATATATAAATTTCCAGTCATGCAAAAACACATTCCCTAATTCCTACATAAAAAGCAGTGCATTGTAACAGTTTTATTATAATGGGAACTTGAGGATGCTTCTTGTTTATGGGCTGCAATAACCACATCATAGACAAAATAAATCCTGAAAGGCGGAGCTGGAGTGTTCAGCACTGGGGTTTATCAGCTGGGGATGGAGTTATTTCAAGTCAGCCACAAACACACTCATCATCCAGTTGTTATGGTTATGATGATGCTTTTAATTAAAATGTTAAAGGAGAAATAGGAAAAGCTGTGGAAAAACACATGGGGGAAGGTGCAGGAAGACAGACACGATGTTGGTCCTTCCTTTTCCCTGTGTGTTCCTCTTTCCCCCAAAATGCTTTGCAAACATTCTTCTCTCCTTCCTTCCAAGGAACAAATCCATGTCTGAGAGACACCAGTGCTGCTCCTCAGGAACTGAAACAGCTGCAAACGAAGCTGAAGGAGGGCAGGGATGGATGGGATGTTGGGAATTGGGAATTGTTCCCTGGGAGGGGGGGGGCTGGAATTCCCAGAGCAGCTGTGGCTGCCCTG
>VZRH01006177.1:6214-28433 GCA_013397555.1 Urocynchramus pylzowi | reverse complement strand
CAGGGATCCAGGGGCAGCCACAGCTGCTCTGGCAATTCCATCCCAGCCCCTCCCCACCCTGCCAGGGAACAATTCCCAATTCCCAATCTCCCACCCATGCCTGCCCTCTGGCAGTGGGAGCCATTCCCTGTGTCCTGTCCCTCCAGGCCTTGGAAATTGTCTCTCTCCATCTTCCCTGTCAGCTCCCTCAGGTCCTGGAAGATGCAATCATGCAAACCCTGCAGAAGATACAAACCCTGGAGCCTTCTCTTCTCCAGGCTGAACAATCCCAGCTCTCCCAGCCTTTCCTCCCAGCAGGGTTGCTCTATCCCTTGGATCATTCTGGAGCCTCCTCTGGACTGGCTCCTGATGTTGAAATCCCCAGGGCTGGGGCAGCTCTGCAGGTGGGGTCTCACCTGAGCACAGGGGCAGAACCCCAATCCCTTTCCTGCTGCCCGTGCTGTGGGGTCACCCCAGGGCTGGAATATGTTCAGCCTGGAGTGAGGTCAGCACTGAGGCACTTCCCAGTGGAGGCACTGCTGGCTCCTGCTGGGACAGGAGGACAGCCCCTTTCCACAGGCGGCAGAGTCCCGGGGTATTCCGTGATCCTGAAGTGGGGAACGGAGTGTGCCCAGGCACGGGTGGGCTCAGCAATCCTGCAAACCCAGGCAGAAGCCACAGGAAACAGAAGGGAGAGGGAAAGCAATGTTTGTGCAACAGAAATGCACAGAAACAATGGGCAGTGAACATTGTTTTGATGCTTCGACAAGCATGTTCTTCAGAAAGTCTTTATTTTTCCAGGATATTGAAGGGAAGGAGCTGAAATCACTGGAAATAATCTAGCTCCCTGAACAGTGTGAATAAAAATCCCATATGTACAATGTGTGCTTTGTACAGATAGCAGTGTGAGGAGAGATGAGAGACTCGAGGAACAAAAATATCAGCCACAAATCACCTGATTCTGGGTGCTTTCCCCAGCTCCACCTCCCTTTCAGCCCTTTTTGCTCCCATGGGATGGTTTTTACTGGTGAACTCCAATGCAGAACAGTGTGGGTGTGACAGGGCAGAGGTTTCTTGTTCCCTCTGTGCGTCCACAGGCTCGTGTAGGCAGGTGAAATTAATTTCCTCCTTTGCCATTCTCAGAGAATTCTTCAGCCCCAAGTCAATTCTCAGTGCATTTTGAATCAAGGCAGCAGGTAGATTGGGTAAAAAATTAAAGTTAAGCTCTGCAGAAGGGACATTTACATGCAGCAGTAGTAAAAGTGGGCAGATATATTTTAAAAATTAATTGTATCATAAATTAATAAGTTAATTAATGACCACACTTAGCATTCTGCTTTCAACACATGTGATGATGGTGCATTTTTTACGAAAAACTCAAAAACTCTTCAGCTGTTTGACAGATTGTGGTGAGGGACAAGGAGCTCAGGGTGGGGAAACAAATGCAGGGAAATCTCATAGGCCTCAAATCTCAAACTCCTCAAAATTTAAACTCCTCAAACAACTGCCTTTTTTTTCACAGGCAGAGACAAAAATATTTGTTCTACAAATACGTGCTTCTGGTCAAATGATCAGTGCAGTTTAACAAGCCTGGTTGCAGACAAGGGCTTGTGCTGCATTCCTAAATCTCAGCCCTTCCGTGCCATTTCCTGGCATTCCAGCATTCTCCAACAATTCCTCATGAAATTTTCATCCCCCTTGCTGCAGGTGAATAATTGATGGCAGCCAGAGGCAGGCAGTCACCGGCCCATGCCTGGCCAGGGGAAGGGGGGCTGCCAGAGCAGGACAGGCTCAGCTGATGGAAATCAGCAGCACTGAACCCCTGCCAGGCGTTGTCCTGACTCCCTGGACTGACAGAGCAGGGAACAGCTCTGGAAATCCGTGTGTTCCATGAGGTGATCTCCCCAGGAGCCATTGGGGATCTGCAGGTGGGGTTTGGAGCCAAAGCTGAGCTGAGCTCAGTGGAGTTCCCCCCTCAGGAAAGGTTTCCCTTTATCAGGGAATTGCCCTGTTTGGGCTGTGACAAGAGGCAGCCAAACTCCATCTCATTTATCTCTGCCCTGATCTCCTGATTCCAGCTCTTATCTTGGCAGGAATCCGCTGAGATCTTCCCAGGAGATATCTCTGACTCCTACCTGTGGATTTCAATTCAGGTGATTCGCGATTTTCCCCAGCCCAAACAAGCAGTGACTCAGAGTTTGTTTTGGGAAAAGTTCTTTGATCCATGTTCCTTCTAGGGTGGATTTTGATTTTGCCCTAAAAATCAATGCACAGAAAGCCAATCCATGGCCTCACACCACACAGTCCTATCAAAGGCCTCATGATTTGAAAAAGAGGGGAAAAAAATGGAAAAGAGGGATAACAGGGAACAGAAGAGCTTTTGCTGTTCATCCCATGGAGCAGCTGTTCCCAAGTCAACGCTCTCTCGTTTCAATTCAGGTACTCTGGGCACAAAGCAGAAGCCATCTGGATAAAGCTGAGCAAAATTTGGATTCCTCCTCTGTGGCAAATCCCCATGGCTCAATCCTTTATTTTCATTGAAACTGGGATGGGAATGTTTGTTACTGAACTGAAGCTCTAGAAGTTTTCCACGAGACATTTTTGAAGTGAAGGGAACAGATTGACACATTTTGAGCTGAAAGATTTCGCTGCTTTTTGCTGAGCTGCTCTCAAACATTCCCTCAATTCTGGACTGGATTTTCCCCTTTGTGGTGCAGTGTCACATCACAGCTGAAGATTTGCCACCAGTTCTGGAAGAATCCTGTGAAAAGTACCAGGAATTACTGAACAAGGAAATGGTCCATGTTTCCTCATTCACAGAAGTAACTTTTTAAGAAAAAAACCTGAATTTTCCCACATTTCAATGGAAAGTTGCATGTTTAACACAAGACTGAACTCTTTCTTGCCACTGCTGTTTGAGTTAGATGATGTTTCATGGAATTGTTCAGGTTAGAAAAACCCTCTGAGATCATTGAGTCCAACCTTTCAGCCAGCGCTGCCAAGGCCACCTCTGACCATGTCCCCAGCTGCCACATCCACAGTGATTTTTAAATCACTCCAGGCATGGGTACTCAACCACTGTCCTGGAGAGCTGTGCCAGGGCTGAAGAGTTCTTTCCATGAAGAAATTTTCCCAATATCTGCCCTGATCCTCCCTTGGCACAACCCGAGGCTGTTTCCTCTTGTCCTGTCCCTTGTACTTAGCACTCGACCAGAGAAAACTCCAAGAAATCCCAACTGATCCCAAAAGCCAGGTCTGCAGTTGGAAGGGATTTGCAACTTTGATGAGGAGAACTGACCAAGGTGCAAAGGAGTTAAGCCCAGCTCTGTAGAACATGCTCAGAGCAGAGCTTGAGCTTGCAGAGACCAGGCCCTGGGCCTGGGTAACCTTCCCAAGGTCAGAACAGGAGCCAGAACCGAGGGATCCTTTTGTGCCCTTGTTTAATCAAAGTTATTAAATTTAACTGTGAATTCTACCACCCCTTTAATCCTTCTTCACAATAAGATGCCCTATTAAATCCTTCATGTGCCTGCTTTAATTACAGCCTATCAAAGCTGGGATCAATTCTGGGTGGTAAACATGGAGCACAGGGTTCTGGGGCAGGATGAGATCACACCTCTTAAAATGTAAATGGAGGCTGAGGCATTAAACCTGTAATAAAGCTCAATTAATCTTCCCCCTCAAAACACACACAAAATATTTAATCTCAGTCTAAACTTGGGGGCTGTTTGAATCAGAGCCAGCGAAGGCAGCTCTGGTCATAGGGAGCTGGGATGTTTTATCCTTTAATTCCCACAAATTTAGGGTGGATGTGTGGGGAGGGGCTTGGGGAGCAGATCCATTAAAGTTTGGAATGAAAGTGATGATTTTGGGAGGATTATATCTATTAAAATATCCCATTATCTCACAGAGCTTTTAAAATCCTCTACCTGAAGAGGCATCCACAGAGAGATGAGAGTTAGCTGAGTGAGGACACAACAGCCATCCCTGTTTCAGGCTGGCAGAGGGAAATCCTCAGATTTAAGTGATTTACAGCTCTTTGCTGCCTGCCAGGGCTGAGAGGGAGCAGAGCTGTAAATTAGAGGGGTGAATTATAGCAGAGATGGTCTTGTAGTCTCACAGCACAGGAAGAACAAAGGATGATCCTGTGCCTTTCCCACCTCCTAGGGCAGCAGCAGAGCACTCAAGGTGGTTTCTAAACATCCCATGCTGGGTATTCCAACCCCTCCCCTCCTCCTGAAACACCAGATTGTTCCAAGGCAACACCCTCAGCGTGTTCCTCCTGCAGCGGGGGATAAAAACATGGAGTTGACATTAACATGATAAAAACATTCAGTGGTTGTGTTCACACTCAGCCCGTGTTTGCTCCTTCCCAGGGCTGTGACACAGGCAGTACTCCTGGATTCCATTAGCGAGTTTGTGTTTGCTGCTCCTGAGCAGTGCAGAGGGAAGAACAGAAATGCCAGAGCTGGGAGTGTTAATAAACAGGCATTTGGGGATAATGAAGATATTTCATTTGATGAAAGAGAAATGTTCCACCCTGGCTGTGTATTTTTAAAGGAATATTTATGTTGGGAAATAAAGATACTTCTAAACAAAAAGTCACTCGGAATACAAACACAAATGTTCTGCTTTGGCAATGTGGGAACAGGATCCTGATCTATTATTGAAGCAGCCTGGGTATTTCTTTTCCCTGCCTGAAATATGAATACACAAAATCCAGCATGCTCATGTGGAACATTGTGCTGTAAAAAACTGCCTGGAAAAATGTTCAATTGGAAGATTACAGAGCGAGTCCATGTGAACAGAGTGTGGAGGGGGATTAAACCTGCCCCGAGGTTTGGACACTGCTCAGGTGCCTGTGTTGACACTGGATGCTCTGCAGGGGAGAGATATGGGTTTATTATCAGTGTTACTCAGCTCTGATAACAGGCTCGGCCCTGCAGGGAATATCAATGGAGCTGCACAGCTGGGCAAATAACGACAATATTTGTCTTCATGTCATTTTTGATGAGAAACCTTGGCCAAAAGCCCAATGAAATTTAGTTGTAATGAATTACTGGATAATTCAACAAATGAAGTCAGAACAGGCGGAAAACAGACGGGGGACAAGGCTCCAGCACCTCCCAGGCTGCTGTAAGCAGCAGTAAACAAGGGTGGGAAATGTCATCAGGACAGTTGGACAGACCTTGGTGATTCCCAGCAGCTCCAGGGGGATTAATGGGAGTGCTGAGCTGGAATCCTGGAATATGGGATGTGAAATTCATGGAATGGGTCAGGCTGGGAGGACCCCACGGGGTCACTGGTGCCACTCCCTGCTCCAGCAGGGCCATCCCAGGGCACAGGGCACAGCAGAGTATCCATGTGGCTCTGGAATATCCCAGGGAGGAGACTCCAGCCCCTCTGGGAACCATCCATACACCAGGAACATTTGTGCTGCTCCTAAAAACCTCTTCCTTTTTGCTTGGTTTTGGCTGGAAAGCCCAAACTGCCTGAAATGCCCCAGAAAGGCAGGAGGCTGGTACACAGAGTTTTGCACTGATTCCAAGGGCAGCTGATTATCTCTGCCAGCAGAATCACCTGGGGGAAGGCACGGGAGGTGCAGCGTGAGCTCCCACGAGGGCCAGCGATGAAAACAGACTTGTGTCACCTCCAGGCTGTCGTTTCTCTCCAAGCAAGCCTGAACAGATTGATTTCCAGGTCTCCTTCAGCAGAACTTAATCAATTTGGAGTGGATTTAGCTGAGCATATGGATGATCATGTGGCTGGCACTGCTCCCTCCCCTCAGACGGTGACAGGAGTTTCAATCACAGCCACCAGTGGCTCCCAGCTTGGAACACAAAAGCCTTTAATGCATTTGGAGCAGTAATTCCTCCTGTCTGGCGCCTGGGATGGGGTGGGAACACGGGCTGTGCTTCCAGAGGGTGCCTCAGAACCTCTGTGTCCCCTTGAGTTGTTCTAAATTCCTCCAGAGGGAAATGCTCCACGTTTATCCAGGAGGAAATTCCTCAGTGGGCATCCAAAAAGGTTGGTTTGAGTCTAGAAGATCACTGAGAGAGGCTGCTTGAAGGGTGAACATGTGTTCCAATTCCCAAGTAATTCCTGCTTGGAGAAGCAACAGGGAATGGAGCAAAGTGGGATGGACTCACTTCCATCAATTCAGGATTGAGTCCTGGCTGAGGAACCTCTGGCTGCACTGGACACTGCAGGTCCTGTGAGAGACCTGAGGCCTCTGGGAGCCACAGCTCCAGGATTTGCTGGAATTGTCACTGTGGAAAAACTCCTCCTTTTTTAGGAACTGTAATGGAGACCCCAGGAGCAGCCTAAACCTGAGCTGATTCCTCCCAGACCCTGGAGTGGGAGCAGCAGAGGTGTCTTGGTTTGCAAAGACAGGTGCCTGCTAAGAAAGGCAGGAGCCTCCCTTGAAATGGAAAATGTAAACCCCCTCCCTCCAAAATATTATAAACTTGAAATTAAAAGGCTCCNAGGGCAGATTGGATCCAGGTAGGAATGCTTGGCTCCTCCCCTGGGCGCAGCCTCTCCCATGGGATGCTGGAATTTGATCAGCCCTGCAGGGACACTCAGTGGCCATGAGCAGCAGAGATCTCCTGGAGGGAGGATTGGCTGTGGGAGAGATAAAGAAACTGCCCAGAGAGCAGCAGATACCTGCCCAGCTCTGACAGCTGGGGATGGAACACACATTTCCATTTCCAGCCTGAGACAAGAGGAAAGGACAAGCACAGGGTGAGAGACTTCATCCCTGGAGATGCTGCTGGAGAAAAAACATGGTTTATAGGGAGGTGCAGAATTGACAGCACAGGTAGTAGGAAAAAACCCTTTGGGAATGAAATCCCAGCTTTTCCTGGCCTGCTGGGAGCTGGGAGCAAGGGGATGGGATTTCCTTCCATACAGGAGGGGCTGCTGGGCTTCCAACCCCCCCTTGCCCCCCTGGAAGCACCTGAGGGAGGGATAGCTCTGTCTGGAATTCCAGGGACCTCAATTAACCCTGCTGCTTTCTAAAGCCTTTGGGATTCTGCCCTGATTAACTGAATACTCTTTGCAGCTCTGCCCTGGCAAAAATGCCTGCAAAATGAGATAATCAGAGACTGAAGGAGTAGTTGTGCTTATTGATTTTTTTTTTAACAAGTAGTGGCTCTTTTCCCAAAAATGTGAGGAAAATATGGATTTTTTTAGATGGTTGTTAAATTTCTTATGTTTTTTTTTCTTTGAGTTATTATTTAGTATCCTATTGACACTTTCTGTTTACTTATAACAAAATTTTCATTAAATGTAAAATCTTCAGTGATTATTTTGGTATCTTCATACAATTATCAATGAAAATGTTCACAGACACTTCAAAAGAAGTGAAAAAATGCCCTCATTTTAAAAGATGCCAAATAGGAAAAGCTCAGAACTATTTGTTCAATTATTTGCTGTCTCTCTCTTGGGTAAAAAACCCAAAACCAACCACTTACAATAACAGCAACAGAAAAAAACAACTCGTGAGTAATGCTGGAATCAGCAAATGGGGTTTCAAAAGCATCTCAGAATTTCCCAGATTTATTAATTTATCGCTACAATGGAGAGGGAGGTGGGAATGAGGGAGAAATCCACCAGGAGCTGCAAGTAGAGCATTGGTGTGGGGAGCAGCTGGGCACAAATTCCAGCTGCTCAACAGAAATGGGAAATGGAGAATTTCAGGGCAAAAATCCACCCTCCAGTGGGGAGGCTGCAGCAGGGAAAAGGGAAATCCTGGGATAATGCCACTCTGACCCCACTGTCCCCGGTGGGGATGGTCAGGGAGCAGCACAGCCCTACCAGTTCCCCTCTGTCTCTCTCTCCCTCCTCCAAAATAATTTTTTTTTCCAGTGTTTCCCTGAATCCTGGATGGATTTGGGCTGTTCCTGGTGTCACACCTCCACTACTCCCCACAAATGCAATTTGCAATGTCTGCTGCTGTCACAGCCCTTGGAACCCCTGGATGGGACCAGCCTGGTCCCTGTGCTTTGCAGGTTGGGATGAATCCAAGCACAGTTTCCTTCCAGGACCTCTGGAGCACTCCACAGATCCCAGGGCTGAGCGATCAATTCCAGCTCTGGCTGGAGTGGCCGTGGCTGACACCATCAATGAGAAATATTCCAGCTTTTGCCACAGAATTGCACTTTGTGATGTCATTCTCTGCTCTTCCCAGCCCTGTGGGCTGAAAACTGAAAATGAGATGGAGCTGCTCTGTTGGCACCAGGAAATGAAAACAAGAATGGAACGGGAAAGCAAACCTCCTTTGCCTGTCTGGAGAGGGACTTTCAGTCCCTCCCTGTTCCCTCTCCTGCACTGTTAATTAAAACATGAACCCCACTCCAGACCTGAGAATCCCATTTCCATTCTGGTGAGTTCTCATCACACATTTCAGGAAGGGAGAGCAGATTCATTCCGGGAGCAGCCGAGGGTGTTGATGGCTGCTCTGCCAGCCTCGGACGTATCCCTGCCCTGTCCCCTCCCAGCACTCAGGGCAGGACTCTCCCTGTGACACCCACGGGCTCAGGGGCGGTGTGCTGGGCTGGTCCCTCATGGCAGGTGGGACAAGGGGCTCAGGAGGGGCCTGGGCTGCTCGTTTCCCCCACCTGAGCAGAAGGGTGGGAGCTGAAATCCCCTGGAGAGCTGAGAAATCCCAGGAGAGCTGTGGACACCAACCTTTCCATGCTGCAGGGCTGCACCAGAGTCCCAGTCCAGCATCAGGGTGGCTGTGGGCAGCCCATCGGCCTCTAGAAACTGTGCTGGGCTCAGTCCCTGCTCCCAGAATCTAGACTGGATTGTGGCTGTTTGGGAATTTCAGTCCCTGCTCCCAGAATGGCTGGATTGGCTGGTGTCTGTTTGGGAATTTCAGTCTCCTCTCCCAAAATGGTTGGATTGGCTGGTGTCTGTTTGGGAATTTCAGTCTCCTCTCCCAGAATGGTTGGATGGCTGGTGTCTGTTTGGGAATTTCAGTCTCCTCTCCCAGAATGGTTGGATTGGCTGGTNTCAGTCCCTGCTCCCAGAATGGCTGGATTGGCTGGTGTCTGTTTGGGAATTTCAGTCTCCTCTCCCAAAATGGTTGGATTGGCTGGTGTCTGTTTGGGAATTTCAGTCTCCTCTCCCAGAATGGTTGGATGGCTGGTGTCTGTTTGGGAATTTCAGTCTCCTCTCCCAGAATGGTTGGATTGGCTGGTGTCTGTTTGGGAATTTCAGTCTCTGCTCCCAGAATAGCTGGCTTGGCTGGTGACTATTTGGGAATTTCAGTCCTGCCATCAGGCATGAGCCTAATTACAAAGAGAGCCTGGTGCAAAGAGCTCTGAGTCAGCCTCAGCATCTCCAGGGTCTCATTCACTGTCAGCTCCAGCCTCTCCAGGCAGGATTGTGACAAACCTGACGTGGGCACTGGGCTGCAGTTCTCACAGTGACATTCATTAACAATATCATGGTGACAGATCTTCAAGAGTCCATAAGTGCTGGTAAACATCTTTCTCCCCAGTTCAGAGCTGCACTCCCACCCCGAGGACTAACCCAAGGTCGTGCATCACGAAATTGAGAGAGAACAAACAAAAAGTACTCCTCAAGTCTGCCAGACAGATTCCTTCTTGTCGGGACCATCTGCAGCAGCTGTGCCAAAAGAGGTTGTTTGGAATGGCCTGGATATGTCCAAGTGCTGAAGTGCTGAGCGCCCCTGGCCACGTTTCCCTGCTGCCCCGAGGCGTCTGTCAGCAGTGCTGTTAATCACAGCCCGGATAATGGCTCACAGCTCCCTGAGTTACCCTGCTCGCTGTTTATTTACTGTGCGTGTGAGCAGAGACGGGGCAGCCGCTCCTCGGTTCTGGGGATCTCTTCTGATTTCCCCGATGCACAATTTCCCTGCCCAGCAGCCCCAGCGGCATCCCCCATCCCATCCCGGGGCTTTTCCTTGGAGCACAGATATTCACACACAGGGAATGTGCCGGGCTGCTCTGCAAAACTCCCCGCTCCTGTGTGGAAAGGCTCCACCAGCAAGCCCAGGTAACTGGGACACACTTTCTTATCCCAGCAGTAAAGCTCTTGGGAATTACACTTGTGCAAAATACACTTGTGCAAATTACACTTGTGGAATTCCCAGCATGTGACACATTCATATTCCATGTGGTGAATCCTGGAGCCACGTTCCAGCTGCAGTGGTTTGAACTCCATCAATCCCTGGCTTGTGGTGCCATCTGGGAGCACTGGAATTTTCCCCTCCATTAAAGCTGCCTCAGAGCTTGCCTGGCTTTGCCTGATCCCGTCTCTGCTCCTCAGTTCCAAGGCACAGGCTGGCACAGGACGAGGCAGAGTGCAACAAACACCCAGAGGCTCTGTCAGCTCATGGGGGGAGAAAAGCCACAAACCCCAAGTGATGAACCCCACTGATGGCCTTGTCATTTATAGGACAGGGGGAAATGGCTTCAAACTTCCAGAGGGCAGGCATGGGTGGGAGATTGGGAATTGGGAATTGTTCCCTGGCAGGGTGGGGAGGGGCTGGGATGGAATTGCCAGAGCAGCTGTGGCTGCCCCTGGATCCCTGGCAGTGCCCAAGGCCAGGCTGGACACTGGGGCTGGGAGCACCTGGGACAGTGGGAGGGGTCCCTGCCATGGCAGGGGTGGCACTGGGTGGGCTTTAGGGTCCCTTCCCACCCAAATCATTCCATGATTTTGTGACTCCTCTGGAGCCTTTTAAAGCCCAGTGACAACATTTGCTCCACATGAGACCAAAAGCCAGGCCAGCCCTGCAGCCTGTTGGCAAATCCCTTCTCAGATTTGCTGCAGCACTGGAAAAGAACAACAACAACAACAAAAGGCAAAACAAAAACAAAGCTGCAGAAAAACCCATGAGTCACTAATAATAAAAAAAAAAAATCTCCAAACAAACAAGGGAAGCTTTAATTTTTATAGCAGCATGTTTAATTAGTTTCATTTATCTGGGAATTTGGTTTGTTTGTTTTAGGCATAGTAAACACTATGGGCTGTCGTTAATTCAAGATCTACAGCCTGTCCCCAGCAGTGCTGGGAAGGGCTCACTGCTCTCCTGCCCTCTGGGTTTCCTCCTGGAGAGCCAAACCTGGCTAATTCCTGATTTGGGCTTTTGGAAGGTTTCAGCGTGGTGAAACCTTCCACCTCTGCAGTTCTCCTCTGGATAGTGAGAATAAAAACCAAATTAAAAGCACCAGGAAAGGCAGGATGTGCAGGTGAGCCCCCATGAAGCACAAGGACACCCGGCTGGGGTTGGGATCCAGCCCTTTTTTTGGAGAAGGGCTTTGCAGCCCTGCCCTGGCTGGACTTTGCCAGCTCTGAGTCATTATCTTGCCAAACCCTCAGTCCCTGTTTGCACAGGAGCTGCTGATCCGACCTGATGGGATTCAACAGCTCCATTACAAAGGATAAAGGATTGTCTTTAGCAGGAGAGAGAGACAGGAAGAGACAGAAACTAGAGTCTTTAACCAGAACCCTGAATTAACCTTCCCAGAAGGGAATCCATGTGGACTGTGCTTTTATTTATAAACCTCCTCCTTCCTCCAGGCCTTTCTGCTCACAAGGAGAAGCAAAGCCATGGAGAAAGGCAGGATTTTGAGGATATCTGGGCTGAGGGGATCTGCTTGGCTCTACCGGAGAGCCCAAATAATGAGAATTAATTAAACCCTGAAGCACAAATTGGCAAATGCAGCTCTTGTCCCACAAAACAAAGGAGAAATCTCATCAACATCTGTGGAAGGTGCCCCTGCTGAGCTCCAAGCAGCCTAAACTCTCTTCTCAGGACTTTTGCAAATAGAGGGATTATTTCCCTTTTATTGTATTAGAAGGGGGGTGGAAGGGTGAGCAATTGAGAAACTTCATTATGCACTGAAAGAGGAAATGATTCCAAGA
Organism: Urocynchramus pylzowi; assembly: GCA_013397555.1. Classification (NCBI taxonomy): domain Eukaryota; kingdom Metazoa; phylum Chordata; class Aves; order Passeriformes; family Fringillidae; genus Urocynchramus; species Urocynchramus pylzowi. The sequence goes on along the minus strand of VZRH01006177.1, from coordinate 16,553 downwards.
AAAATTTATTTCTCCATATGGGAAAAGCAGGGCTATTTGAGACTCACACTGTGTTCTTCTTCCCCTGCCACTTGCAAAGGCTTTTCATTCCACTTGTACTTCATGTTTCAAGTGGATTATTTCCTTCCATTGATAAGGGGATAATTCAGTTAGGCCTTGCAGATAGTTATTTCTTTGCTTAGAAGGATATTTTGCATGCAAGGATCAATTTTTTCCCTTTTTCTTTTTTTTTTAAACACCACCTAGAGCCTGTGGAAATGAGATATATTAGTGAGGGCTGAGTGGCTGATCACAGGGAGAGCGAGGGGCAAATTAAACCATGCTGGGAGGAAAGCAGTACTTTGCCCAGCCACGAGGACTTGGGGAAGTCAGTGTGTAATAAAGTCATGTTCTGCCACTTCAGGCAGCTCCTCCAGGTCCCTCAATCCTCTCTGCTGCTCAGGCAATGCTGCTTTGAAACCAACAAAACAGTGCAGGAGAGAGAGCCCAAAAATCCCCTGCACTTCCCTTCTCCTGGGATTTTGACTGCTGGAGTGGCTGCCCTGTGGCAGGGGAGATGCCAAAATGGGCTGGAACAAAGGTTGTCACCCAGCACTGGGGCCAAAAATGCTCCTGTCACTCTGTGAACGTCCCCTAGGGACTGCCACAGGAGCAGAGCCTGGTTCTTCTGCTTTGGATCCCTGGGAAGGTGGAGGGAAGTGCTGGCATCAGGTGGCACCCGAAGAGCAGCCAGGGGGTGCCAGGTGTGGCTCTGGCCCCCTCCATCTGCACTGGGGGATGAGACCCCAGGGCAGGGCCGGCTCCTGGACCAGTTAAGGATCAGGTCAGGCCCTTTTCCCAGGCACAGTTTGGGTACAGGCACAGCTTTGGAGCCAGCTGAACCCCCTGACATTTCCAGTCAAGGCCAGAGCTCGGCCTGGGCCCTTCAGGGTGACGGGCACAGATGGTGGCAGCTCCCTGGGCACATCTGGGGCCCTTGGTGGGTTTATCTGAGAGCTAAAGCACAGATTTGGCCGCGTGGCCGGCAAAGTGTTCCCATGGCCACTGTCCCCAAAGCCCGAGCCCTGCTGCCTGCTTCAAACCCTCCAGGGATGGTCCAGAGGAAAAATCCCAGAGCAATCAGGCAGGCCTGGTGCTGGTGTGCTGCTCAGGGATTAATGTGGCAGAACCAGCAGCAGTTTGTCCCTGGCTTGGGCCAGGTGGCCCCGTCCGTGGCCCAGTGCAGCCCTGCGGCCTGAGGCACGAGGGGACAGGAGGGGTGGCCCTGTGACACCAGGCACCGTGGCACCACCACCGGCCCATTACCCAGGGTTTCCTGGAGTGCCAGCCAGGCCTCCCAGCTTGTTCAGCCATGTGTCTCTGTTGAGTGGTGTTTTTGGGAGAGCAGAGCTGTCAATGGCTCCTTCCCTGGGAGCGGCCCAGAGGGCCCAGGGCTGTTTATTAGAGAGACCTCCCTGGGTGTGCCACAACCACTCCAGTGTCCACTGATGGGGTCACTCACCCCTCTGGCACCATGGGAAGTGAAGATTGACATTCACACCTCACAGTTTAAGTGCTCCACACCCTCTGCCTTTTTCCAGTGTACAGCTGTTGCTGCATCAAGTTTGGAGCCTGTTTTGTAGAAGGCTTCAATTAAACACCTCTAAGGACAATCTCTCGTTAGTATGAGACTGCTGCTGTCATTCTCTTCAGCCCCTCCTGGCTACTTCTCTCTCGATTTGGGTGAATTACAGAGGTTTTCTGAGCTGCATTCAAATGATGTTGGGTTCAGAGCCACGCTCGGTGTGAGGGAGCGAAGAGCTGTGGCCTGGAATGTTAATGTGGGATGGCAGCTCCACAGGAGGCACACACAGTGTGCTCTGCCTGACCTGGGATTGCATCCTGGCTCATCTCCCTGCCCTCAAACTGCTTCCCGAGGACACTCTGCAGGTCACTCAGGACATGGGAGCTGTCCCCGACCTCTGGGACACACCAGAGAATTTGTCCTCACTCCCTGAACTCTTAAAAGCTTCCCTGGCTCTGTGTGAGGTGCTCAGCTCTTCCCCCATGAGGCAGCAAATCTGTGTCAGGAGAGGTGGCCCCAGCTGTGCAGAGCAAGGAAAAGCCAGTCCCCAGTAAAGCCTTTTATACTGGGGAGTCTGGGGCATGTTCAGGGAGTTCCCAGTCCCTTCACTGGGTGTTTCATAGAATCCTGGAATGGTTTGAGTTGGAAGGGGCTGTAAAACCCATCCCAACCTGGGCAGGGACACCTTCCATTGGTCCAGGTTGCTAAGGGTGGTCTGGAACAGATTTAATCCCATTGTGAGCACCTAAACCAAACACTGAGAAAGATCCTTTGTAACAAGTGTTTGATGCTTGAGGAGGGGCAAAATGAGAAAAAAAAAATCTGTTAAAAATCAAAAAATCTGTTAAAAACCAAAAAGTTATTCTCTCCTACCACCTAAGAGGACTGGGTAGATTTGTACAGCTCTCAGGGTTTGGGGGAAGCTCCTGTGTCCCTAAGTCTCCTTCACCATGGGAATTAACAATGCAGAGGCATCACCCGGGGTCCTGCTCTCCCCTCCTCACCTCCCTCTCCCTGCAGGTGAATTCTTGGGCATGTGGGTGTTTCAGAGGGACCCAAAGCCCCTGAAACCTGAGCTTGGGCAGGCTCCAAGTGTGTTCCACAGAATGGCATTCATTAGTCTGTTTGACATAAATACTGTTTTCAGGTAAATGTGTTTAACTTAATGAGGCATTTATTTGCAGTAAGAACTCTTTAAGAAGCTCTGTTTTCTTCCAGTGAGCTGAGCTGACGAGGGGATTAATAACAGGCTTGAACAAGCAGGCTAAGAAAATAAATCTACCAAAGTCCTCTGTGCAGGTTGTGAAGGATGCTTGGATTGATCCCAGTAAAGGCAATCATTTCTGACAGGATGGAGGGAAATAAAGCACATTTTCCTTGCCTGAACATCTCCCTCATTCCTGACAGGGGCTATCTGCTCCCCTGATGCTTCTCTCCCAACCTCAGGAAATGTCTGACCCAAGTACAGCCAGCAGCAGGACAAGTTTCTCAGGAGCCAGAGGGATCCAGGATGTATTGAATGGAGCAAGGCCTTCCTAGCAACAGAAAGATTTTTCCCAGCCCTTCTCCTAGCAAAAGAATTGGGATATTCCCAATGTACAGGAACAGAACCCTGAATCCCTTCCCATCACAGGGCTGCTCGCTGGCCAGGTGCACCACAGACATTCCAGACCCACCTGGCCCAGTCCTGTGTTCTGGGATGGCCCAGCTGGAGCAGAGAGCAGAGACCAGTGACCCTGTCTGGTCCCTTCCAGCCTGGCCCAGTCCTGTGCTCTGGGATGGCCCAGCTGGAGCAGAGAGCAGAGACCAGTGACCCTGTCTGGTCCCTTCCAGCAGGAAGGACCAGTGACCCTGTCTGGTCCCTTCCAGCAGGAGGGACCAGTGACCCTGTCTGGTCCCTTCCAGCCCAGCCCATTCCATGGTTCCATGATCTGTTTTCTTTGATGTCATTGCCCACATAACAACATTAACCCCTCAATCCTTGGGAGGGTTTTCCTTTTCCTTTCATGGATAAACAGGGAGCAGAGAAACAAACATGGATAAAGTTCATGGACTGAACTGCCCCACCAGGACATCTCCTGGTGGGTCTTTTAGGACATCCAGAATTTTGCAGGAGTCCAGACAAGAACTGTTAAAAAGGGACCAAAACTTGGAAGACATCACAGAGGCCTGGCCTCAAACTGAGGATCTTTGTGGCTGTTACTGAGAAGGGGAGGGAGGGTGCAGCCAAAGTGTCCCTTAGGAGATCTCACAGTGCTGCTTTCCTCTGCTTCCAGTTCATTGCCCTGCTCAGTGTGTAAATTTTCCTCCCTTAAAATGTCAGGTTATGTGGAGAGGAATGAGCACAGTGAGGCTGCTTGAGTGTGCACTGGACATCCAAAGGCTCCCACAGGGGACCATCAATATTAACACAGGGATGACAGAGATACAGAAACTCCTTGTCCTAAATCGACTCTCAGATAATTTGCCAAACGCAAAAATCATTGAGGTTAATCTGCCATGGGAAAATGTCATCTTTTCTTCCTTACTGAGGCAAAGATTCCTCCATCCTTTGGGAATGGTCACCCTGAGGGGTCACAGGGCAGAGCTCCCCCCACTGCAGGACTCACCTGGACCCCAAGTGACAGTGAAACATCTGTAGCAAGAGGAATGCCCTGTCCACAGAGGTGCCCTCAACTTGTTTGGTGACATCCTGGGAGGGAAGGCTGGGAGAGCTGGGATTGTTCAGCCTGGAGAAGAGAAGCTTTGGGGTGACCTCATTGTGGCCTCCCAGTGCCTGAAGGGGCTCCAGGAGAGCTGGAGAGGGACTGGGGACAAGGCCTGGAGGGACAGGACACAGGGAATGGCTCCCACTGCCAGAGGGCAGGCATGGGTGGGAGATTGGGAATTGGGAATTGTTCCCTGGCAGGGTGGGGAGGGGCTGGGATGGAATTGCCAGAGCAGCTGTGGCTGCCCCTGGATCCCTGGCAGTGCCCAAGGCCAGGCTGGACACTGGGGCTGGGAGCACCTGGGACAGTGGGAGGGGTCCCTGCCATGGCAGGGGTGGGATGGGATTTAAGGTCCTTCCAGCCCAAACCATCCTGGGATTCTGTGACTGAGAAACAGAGCTGTGGAGGTACCAGAGAATCCAAGGGTGAACCCTGTGGGATGTGCTGCCTACAGGAGTCTGGGAGAGGCAGGAAACAAAAGGAGAAAATAAGTTCTTGGGGAAGATTTGCTGGTACCTCAGCAGGTACAAAACAGCTACATGAGAAACTTCCTGTGTTTTCTCATGTTTTAAACTCTCCTCCTCATTTCAGATGATCAGAGTTCACCTCTGCCACCAGCCCTGTGTTCACCTCTCACCTGGGGTCACAGCAGGAAGGCTCTGGCTTGACCTCCCTTCCCTCTTCCCAGATTTACAGACTCCAGATTCCTCTAAAATAAAGTAAAATATCAGAACCCCCCCAGGCTGTGTTTGGCCCCTGGCACTCACCTTTTCCCTGACCTACCTGAATCCAAGTTATTTTTCACCTCAGAGTGCAGCTTTCAGCCAAGCAGCTCCCTGAGACCTCTCTCTTCATTACCTTCCTGTTGCTAATTAGATTTCTGCAGGTTTCTTTCTGCTCAGCAACCCTTAAACATCAACTTCCACATCTTTTGGTCCCTCCTGGGAACCTGTTGGCCACCAGGATTCAATCTGGTGGGTTTGGAAACATTTCAAACACTGCAGCATGGCCAGGAGTCCATCTGTCAAGTGAGCATCTGTGGCTCACAATTCCAGCTGGTTTGTCCACAGAATACGGGAAATTTAAAATGTGCTGCTGCTTTTTCAGAGCAAGGACAGGGTAAAGCCTTCCCTGATCACCTGAAATATGGTGCTGTCACATATCAGGGATGGATCAATGCAGGACTCCCTGAATGTTGGTTGGGACAGTTCGTGGATTGATGGGATTTGCATTAGAGAGATGTATAGCACTTCAGGGAGGAGGAGTGGGAATTCTGCTACCAAAAAATAATAAAATATGCTCGAGAAACCTTTTAGTCTTTCTTGGATGCTTTCCAGCTGAGAATCCCAGTGTTTTTTATGGAGCAAGGCTCTGCCTGACAGAGCTGCACCAATCAATGGGAGTGGAGCTGCTGCTCGGAGCCCAGCAGGGCTTTGGTACTACAACAGCCACAGGAGTGGGGGAATTCCTGAAATTTAACACAGAACAGGTCACAGGACTGGGGGAATTCCTGAAATTTAACACAGAACAGGTCACAGGACTGGGGGAATTCCTGAAATTTAACACAGACAGGCCACAGGATTGGGGCATTTCAGAAATTTAACACAGACAGGCCACAGGACTGGGGCATTTCTGAAATTTAACACAGACAGGCCACAGGACTGGGGCATTTCTGAAATTTAACACAGACAGGCCACAGGACTGGGGGCATTTCAGAAATTTAACACAGAAGGCCATAGGACTGGGGGCATTTCTTCAATTTATCACAGATCAGGCCCCAGGAGGAGGGCACATCTTCAGTTTACCACAGGAGGAGAGCCTATGTCCTCGTGTGACCTTGGCTCAAGCTCCTGGTGCAGGACTTTGCTCACCCAAAGCAGCCCCTGGTGAGGTCAGAGGGGGCTCTGCTGTGGCCCTGCTCAGCCCCAAAGGTTTGCTCCCCCAGAGAAAAGCAGGTGAAACATCCTGGGGGGAGTTACAAGTGCTCCCCACAAACCAGAGTTGAGATTCTTACAGCAACCCCAGTGCTTCAAAATACCCATTTGAAAGATCCAGCCCCCTCCCTGTGCTGCTTGTTTATAGCAAATGGGGCTGTACCTGTGTAAATCACCACAATGCACATTTGGGCAATTTTACCCAGGATTGTGGGAAGGAAAGCATTAATTCAGCAATGGATATTAATGATGGAAAAGAAGCAGCTCCTATTTGCTGCCTCAGTTGCAGACAAAATGCAATTCCTTGCAATGATATTATTCTGGATTACACGCTGAAGCACATTAACATATCCCCCAGTGTTTTGTGATCTCATAATGAAACTTCTATTACCAATCATCCATGAAAGAGACGCTATTGTGGGCAAAAAACCCTTGCAGAGGCTCCAGGCTGAGACAGCAGCACCAGCAGAGCTGGAGCTGCCAGGTCTCACTGGCAGCTTTTGGTGGGGTCACCACAGGACACACAAATGGGACAGGGAAAATTCACCCCCTTCCCTCAGGAGCCTCTTGCTCAGAGGGCGCTGGGAAGGGCTTTGCCTCTGCCCCCCTCTGCTGCAGCAGCGCTGCTCCCTCTGGGATGTCTCTGAATGGAGGGATTGGTGGTCATCCCCCTGGACTGGGATATTTCCACTCTTCCAGGTCCATCTGCAGCAAGGGAGCAGCTCCTGCCCTGCTGGATGAAATGCCCATGCAGAGAACAGAGGATTTGGACAGGCAGTGGGGATTTCATTGGTTTGGGACTGAGCTTTACGTGCCAAACCTGGGCACTGCTCTGCAGCTGCCTCTGGTGGAGCTCAAGAGCTTGGGGACAAGTCATTGTGACATAAAAGACAGCTGTAACTGGCAGGGGAAAAAAGCTTGATTCAGCCAGAGTTTTTTTCCTTGAAATGTGCTGTGATGCCTCGAATTACACCCATTTCAGCTGGGTTTAATAAGAATCTTACTGCAGGTTAAACAAATACCAAAGGATCACTGCAGACAAGAATGAACTGCATTGTTAGAACTGTTCTGGAGAAGATAATTACCTCTTACATTGTAAACCTCACACAATTTTTTGTTAATAATCATTGTTTAAATACATTTACTGCCTTATTAAAAATTAACCTTTGAGAAGCATAATTTACTATAGAACACTTGCATGTTTGGAAACCCAGAAGGTGGGGAAATCTGCAAGTTAATGAGTCTGATTCTTCTCAGGTCTTGGCCACAGCCTCTCTCCTTGATCTGGGTAATTTGACTTTCTCTTTTGCAATGAGCAGCACCAGAAGCTCTGAGCAGAAGCTGTGATTCTGTTCTGCTCCTTCCCAAAACCAGGCTGGGGCTTCCCAATGCCAAGGACAGCCATGGTCAGGCAGGAAGGGGCTGGGGACAGCTCCACACCTGTGGACAGCAGGAGCAGGGACAGGAAGGGGCTGGGGACAGCTCCACACCTGTGGACAGCAGGAGCAGGGACAGGAAGAGGTTGGGGACAGCTCCACACTGGGTGCTGCCCACCTGGAGGCAGGAGCAGAGAAGGGCTCCAGCCCACGAGGAATTGCAGCATTAAAGGATCCCTGGACAGTCACGGGAGGGGTCACAGGGGTCTCTGAGAATTTTCCTCGCTGGAACCTAGAGCATCCAGTGATAACTTTGTGCCAATATGTGCCCCAAACCCTCAGAGGCAATGAGCTGATCCCTTCTAACTGTGCCCCCTGTACCAAGCACACTCCCCTTGAACCAGCTCAGGATATCACATCCCGATCTGTCGGAACTCAGGACACCCCTCTGGGTGCCCTGGTCCCGAGCCCCAGACAGGGGGCTGGGGAGTTCTGGCAGAAGGCCAAAGACACTTGGGAATTCGATCTTAGCCCATGGGACAAGTTACTAACTTGGTATGAAGAAGCACAAGTCACAAAAGTTTAAGTAGAGTGATAGTGAATTAAGCACAGGGTGAAAAATAGAATTTTGGGGACTTTACTAAGAGGGTCTAGGAGACAAGATGGAGGGGTTTGGGCATTGTCCTGTCCTTCTTCCTTCTTCTTCCTAGCCTCCATCTTCTGGGTGATGTTGGCACTTTTGGATTGGTTTGGGGTAGAAGTAGACAGTCTAACATAGGTGATAGGTATTGGAAAATAAGGATAAACAATGTACATGTAATTCATAGAATAATACACGGACACCAGCCCAGGGGTGGGCAGTGTGCCTGGACTCGACCTGCTAGACAGAGCTCTGCGGGTCGGAGAAAGAATGTTCTAGATAAGGAAAAATAACCCTGTGAACTACTGCTGAAGAGCTCTGACTCTTTCTTCAACCACTGGGCTGTGAGAAAGGACTCTCGGGGGCACCCTGACCCCACGAAACCTGAGACTGCTCCACCCTGAGATATCCATGATCATGGAAAGAGCCAGTCCTCCCCTCTGAAGGGAAGGGCTCCTTCCAGGGATTTGCCTTAATTCCCTCAGTTTCCTGGAGGCTGGTGTGGCTGACACAGCAGTTCCCTCCCAGGGGCACTGCCTGGGCCACTGCAGCCCTCAGACCCGAAGCCCTGGAAGGTGACAAAACATCTCCAGCTCCATGGGAAGATGGGACCATGGATTTCCCCTGCAAGATCTATGTTCAGCACGAGGTAAACGTGCCAGCAGTGACTGAACTCTGAACATTCCTGCTCGGAGGATCCATGCAAATGCTGAATAGTTTTTAATGAAACCCATTTTTGCCTCAAAACTGCAATTATATTATCAGCAGCTAATTATCACCTGTCAAACCGAGCTCACGCTGCTGCGGGGGTTTGGTTCTCCCAGGCTTCTGTAGAGCTGAATTCCTCAGGGCGGGATGAGGAGCCCTTTTTGTCGGAGCTGCTGGTGATTGAACTGCTCTCGTGGCTCCTGGGATGGCAGTGAGCTTTGATTTCCTGGGAGATGACAGGCTCAGTGTTCCTGGAGTGGCTCGTCGGGAGATCAGGCAGCGCAATGGTGAATATATCCTAATGACTGTTTACACTGTGCTCTCACATCGCTCAGACACATTTTCTCCTCAGGTATTTCATAAACTGTTTGTAGTTGTGGCTCTGTGCTTTATGTGCTGAGGCATCTGGATGTCTCTGAGAGCTGTGTTGGAGGGAACAGCTTTTGCTACACCGAAGCTTTCTTCATTTCTTCCAGAGGAGGACAGAGATCCTCAAACCATTTCAACACCTTAGCTCTGTTGCAAATTCAATTTGAATCCTTTGAAAGAGAACCTGAGTTTGAGTGTTCCTCCTGACACTGCTCACATTTCGTAAACAGCCTTTTAAACTGCTTTTCTCCTGGTTTTGGGGAAAAGTGAATATGGAAAATTGGCAAAAGCATAATTGATCTTCACCAGGGGAGGGTTGGCTGTGGAACAGGGGAAAGGGGAAAGGGGAAAGGGGAAGGGGAAGGAAAAGGGAAAGGAAAAGGGAAAGGAAAAGGGAAGGAAACTCTCCATTAAGGACATTCCCCACGGGCAGAGGAGACATTTCCCACACGGATGTGCTGAGCTCTAGGCCAGAGTCGATGTCCCCACATCCGCTCTGACCCCAGAGCCACCTTTGGTGCTTCTCACTGAGCAGGAGATCAGCACCACGATCTCTGCAGCAGCTGATGCTGTCCCGCACCCCACCCGGCAATAAAGGCAGAAGAAACCCATAAAACATCGCACAGTTACATTACAGGCTCTGCAAATCGCCCTCATCTTGCCGGAGTGCACCCAGTGGAGGATATTTTCTCTTTCCTTTGGCAGCCTTTCTTTCTTGCTGGCCCACAGCTCCCTTTGTCCAACTGCAGCCATTGAAATGAAGGATTTTTGCAGCTCGCATCTGCTAAGTACCTGCTCATTAACCAGCTGACACTCCCACTCTGCGCGGGCAGGAATTTCTTTATCTGCCGTGATTAAAGGGAGCAGCACTTGGGAGACGCACCCATAAATTCTTGCATTCATTCGAGTTCGTGAGCACAATGGACAGATCGCGGCTGAGGCTGGCACAATAAAACTGCCACCGCGTATTGATGGAAGTGTCATCCCCCATCAGCAGGGCTCAAAGGCGCTGTATCTGTGTTAGCACAGCCGCCGATAAA
>VZRH01006176.1:153522-164354 GCA_013397555.1 Urocynchramus pylzowi | reverse complement strand
AAATTTGACACTGTCCCTTGCAAACTGTGCATCTGTTGCATCACATGCAGTGCAGGGTCTGGGAACCCCTTTGGTGGGGGCCTTTGATGAGCCATGACACCCCCTCAGTTGTCCCTCACATGGTTGTCCCTCACATAGATGTGGCCTTCCAGAGGTGNGTAAGTGTGTGGGGGACAGGGATTAAGTAGAAAGGTATCACCCCTTCCAAGGTCCCCAGTGACATCTCACTGCTTCCCTCCATCTGGTCTTCTTGGCAGTGAGAGTCCGCCAAAAAGTGTTGAATCCAATGGATTAATATACGTTTGGGTAGATGGGAACACACAGGTACCTCTCCCAGAGGGGGGCAAATTTGACACTGTCCCTTGCAAACTGTGCATCTGTTGCATCACATGCAGTGCAGGGTCTGGGAACCCCTTTGGTGGGGGCCTTTGATGAGCCATGACACCCCCTCAGTTGTCCCTCACATGGTTGTCCCTCACATAGATGTGGCCTTCCAGAGGTGGAATACCCCACAGCTGGGACAGCTGCCCAGTGGAGGATGGGTGTTCACTGCATCTGGCCAGAGGTCATGCCACACACCCAAAACCTCTCCTCCTTCCCTGCTTTGGTGTAGGGATCTGTGTGAGCCTGGCAGCAGAAAAACCTGGGGCTGTGGCCTCCACTCCAAAGGTGCTGGGCTGGGCCCTGTCATGGATGCTGTTCCAGATGCTTCACACAATAGTGTCATTTTATCTCAATTTGCCTTAGGTGGTTTAACCCACAGTTCAGGGTTTTCAGTCAGGAGGACCATCCAGGGTGGGCTTTGCTGGTGCAGTGTTGTTATACACCTTTGCTATAATAGGCAAAAGTCCTTCATAAAGCTGTTTAAGCCATAAACCATAACATTTCAGTCTCCAGCAAGGTCCCTTCAATCCAAACCATTCTGTGATCCTGTGATTAAGTTAACAACATAAACATAGCATTAAGACCTCAAATTTTGAACAAGAACCAGAGGAAGTTATCCCACATCACTGGGGGTAAAATAGGCAAAAGAAACTCAATTTCAGTCACTCAGTTACCTTAATCCTCAGCTTTGTGGGGAATGTTAAGTGAAATCTGGAAAGCCAGCACATCCATCATGGTGTTTTTAGTCTTAGTTTTCAAGTTAAGAAAAAGAAAAAAAAAATTTAAAAATCTTTAAAGTAAAAGTAACAAAAGACTGAAGTTTTCAGAGTCAATTATCTAAAGTTATCAGTAGGAGTCCTAGAATTTAAGGTCATGTTAATGATTAATTTCATTTCAGAGCCCCAAGGACAGCTGGCTCTGGAAACACAAAATTTGAAGTGCTTGTAGAGAAGAAAGTGGAAGGGGAAAAAAAGTCAAGTGGCACAGGGCAAGACAGCAAGAGATTATTTAGGTCAGCCTTTCTGAAAAACTGAACACAGAAGTACAACAATTTTAGATAAACTCAACAGCCTCCTAAGTGCTTTCAGTAGTCCCCAACACTGAGAGTACTGCATGAGAGGGGGAAATACTGAGGAAAAAATTATAATTTGATGTTTTATAATTAATAATCAAAATGTAAAATTTAATTCCCTTCAATGTTTATGTTGCTTCCTTCTTTTCTACTCACACAGAAGAGAGGAAGGGTTTGAATGAACAGAATGCGCAACTTGCAAAGGTTCAGTGTAGCATGGAGTTTATTCCAATAGAAAGACATCACAGAACGCATATGCTGTTAGCCAAATAAATATTTATAGCTCGCACTTTTACAAGTCTCAAAACACAAGTACTCCTCTTGTCTCCATGGCAATTCAGAGGGAGCTTCTGCAAATGGGGGATGGGGGTTTAAACTAGTCAGGCTCTCAAAAAAAGCCTATTTTCCAGCCATCTCCGGGTCCTGCTCAGCAATGGTTTCCACAGCAACCCATTGGCAGTTCAAAGACAGCTTGTAAATGCAGTGAGAGCCTATACCTGCTTCAGCTGTTGCTTATTTTAAGATGCATCAGGATGCTGAGAACATGTGTCTAGTGCCATCATTTTTCAAAAGACTATGAGAATAGGCCATTGTGTAGAAGCCCCTTACCACTGCTGTCCTACCCCCCTCATATCATACAGTGCAAAGCTGAAACTGAACAAACTGATTTCCCTTTGCATTTCTAGGGGTAACAATCCAGCAGAAACACTTCCCTGTGCAAACACCTAGTGAAACTGCATGATGTTATTAAATTTGCAAAATAAAGCTTGGTACCCAGTGCAAACCAATGTGTTCCTCTGAAGTCAATAGTACCAAGATTGATTTACATCAACTGTAAAATCAGCTCTGAAACACAAGAGAAAAAAACAGAAAGAAACAAACAATACCCCACCACTCTCCACATGAACACAACCATTCTGGTTCCCAATTTGCCATAAAGATCTCTGAAGTCTCCTACAACCTTTAAGTGACTTTTGCTGGAATTGCCAAACAATTTGGAAAGAATAAACACTTTCATGAAGCGACCTCATTTATAAACCTATAAATAACCCATTATTTATCTTAAAATTCTGAAAATAGATTTAGTTTATTTTCAAACTGTATCAACCATTATTACTTACAATTCCAGTATACTCCATATGAAACTGGAGTCCTTGCTCATTCAGAACCAGTGAAGTCAGACAAGTTCCCTTACTGTTGGAGCATGTAAGGGAACTTACATGTTTCCAGATGTTTAGGAGGAACACCTTGACAGTATAATTTAAAATTGTTTTAAGTAAATACAATGGTAAAGTGAGGAGGTGTATTGTCCTGTAGTTAGTCCCATTAATTTAAACTGGAACCAAATTTCTTGTGCATCATAGAATCATATAATGATTTGGGTTGGAAAAAACCTTAAAGATCATCCAGTTTCAACCTGTCTGCCATCCTCAGTCCCTCTCAAATGGATCTTCTCAACACTTCTTTGATTAATCTCAATATTTCTACAAGACACATTGCAGAGGATGAGTATATATAACTATTAAGTTCTGGCTTCTAAAGGTATAGGAGTAGCTAACTAACCAGAATTGTGCACAGCAAACATATCAAATAGCAGGCAGGATAGCTAATTTGGCCAACTAAGACAAATTTCTCATTTGCAGCAAAGTATAATGACCAAGTCAGCATTGCCACCTTATATCCACTATGTTCCACCAATGAAGGAGATAAAACATCTGAAATAGTTTAAATTTTTTTAAAAACCCATTATCTCTGAAGCAAATATTGACCTAGAATATACTTCTATATGCAATGTGTGTAACTACTTGAGGTGAGTTTTTAAAAAGGGCGTTAAATATGCTTTTTCTCATTCAAATTTTGCTGACTTTGGGACACACTACTATGACTTCATTCTATTTAGCATGCCCGTTAAAAAAAAAAAAAAAGGTCCTTCCAACATTAGGAGGATGCTCTTTAAATATTCAGCAAGGGTCTTCTGCGATGCTTTGTGCTTGGTGAATTTAGTATTTCTGAGATGCTTCCACTAACTGGGGGTGGGGGTGGTGGTTTCACTTGTGTAAATGTCACTTGAACCATGAATTGTAGGACTACATCCTGTTAGACAGCACTGAACTTAGTTTTTAAGCTTTTTGTCCTCCAGACTAAAGACCAGGTTTTTGGCAATATAAGCAGGGAACATGATGACCAGTTCTCACAGCTAAAAAAATATGGTGAACCCTTCCTAAAATCCAAATGCAATGGCCAAATTGCTCATCCCATTCTCATTAACAAGTTCTTTTACATTGCCAAGGTTGCTCAATAGTCCTTTTCTGGCCGAAGCAACTAACAGCCATGTTTGATGACCAGTACCTTCAATCAACTTTGTAATTTACAGTAAGAATGCATATTTTTAACTTTAATTCTACAGGCCTTTAATAGATAATTTAGTTGTTTAACGCCAAATTTTATAGAAACATCTTCTGGCATATTTGAACAAGACTCTAAGGCTAACACATGCCAAGAGAAGCTACAGCAAACAGAAGATGTTTTTCACACTCTAAGGAGAAGGTTGATTAGAAGAAATCCTCTGGAAGGTAGAGCTAGGAACAATAGGTCACAGTATAAGAGGTGCCAAGTTTTCCTTGAAGGAGACAAAGAAAATTAAAAAACCCAACTATAAAACACTACAGTCTTCATCACAGTAAAGGCTACACAAGCAAAGCAATATACAGGTATTCAGATTAGAAAACATTAGAACAACACTGGAAAGTTACACAGGAAACAGGAATAAACAAACTCTATGCCTTATCTATTTTTAAATCAAGCATAAATTTTAACTCAGTGATCATCACAGTTTTCCACAGGAAAGATGTTTTAGGAGCCACATCCTCAAGAGTATTTCCCTGATGAAATACTTTGCAGCTTTGAATCAGAAGAAGGGAAAGCTCAGTACATGAACCAATATTCACAATTCAGTGGTTTGCTCCTTCATGTAATGGGATTTGATGATCTTGTCTGCAGGTACTTACACTAAGCTGTTTCACTGTCGCAAAAATTGTCTTAGAGTGATTTATTATGATAGTGTATTCCATGATCCTCTGCTCTGTGCCCAAAAATGGGTATTGTACCTTTAAGACCCTGTAGCCCAAGACCAGGGGGATGAAGAGTTTTGTTTTTGCATGAGTGTTTTTAAAAGCTCCCTACCCAGCATTTTCATGGACCTATGCGGCATGGGTTTTGCTGGGCTGGTTTGGTTTTTGGCCCAGGCAAAAAGCTTTTCCTTTCCTTGGCTTGGAGACACTGCAGTAGTGGTCTTTGGGCTGCCTTAAGGTGAACTGAGCAGCTTCTTGTCAGATACCAGGGACATTGTGTCAGCAGGAGCAGAGCTGCCCTACTCCGATGCAAGCCACAGTGAACCACGCCAAGCTGGGAAGAAAACACACTGAGAGGCTCCAGCCCAGCTGTTTTACCTGCCATAATCTGCTGTACTTTGTCCTGAGGAGAAGGTTGATGCCAGATGAGCCAGCAGACCTCCATCTGCTGCTGGAACTGCTCCATGAAACTGACACTATCCCATATTCCATATTGAGAGCAGGTAATCTCTGGCATTTTGGGTCTTTGTTCCAGTGTGTGGGAGATGAAATCTAACAGTTTGATATCTAGCAGTTATTTATTTTTTTTTTCTGCCTTGTGGGCATTCTGTTTGTTAATAAACTGTTGTGTGGTTTTTTTCATTTTCATCTATTAGTATTCATTTCCTATTGCTGGAAAGGAATTGTTGGAACCCTTCAGAGGAGGCAACTCATTCCAGAATGTTGTTCTTTAAATAATCTCAAACTGAGACAAAAATGAAACAAAAAAAAAAAAAAAGGATGTCAGCAATCCTGCAATTCTGTAAAAACACAATAAAAATATTTTTTAAAGTTATGATTTCTTGTTTTAGAGTAAACCACATGTAATTAAGGATTCTGCCTCCTGGGTCACTACTGTCTTCAGTACAACTTCTGTGTTTAAAAGTCTGGTGGTTAAAGTGGCTGTCTGCAATACCTTGATAACACATATAATATCATCAATTTAGTTGTTTAAAACCAAATTTTATAGAAACATTTTCTGGCACATTTGAACAAGATTGAAGCCACTCTAATTCCATTAAGGCTAACACATGCTTAGAGAAGCTAGAACAAACAGAAAATGTTTTTCACACTCAAAGGAGAAGGTTGATTAGAAGAAATAAACATTACATTTCTAGAATACTTGTTAGAGTCAATAGATCAACATATTTTATTAAGCCATGCCTGCCATATAAGCATATATGCTGCTTTAAGCTAATGTTTTGTCATCTACTTTGCCTACTTCTGCCTGTATTCCCTTTATAACCAACTGCTCATGGCATATTGATGCTCTAGAAACTTGGGTGACACAATTATTGCTTAAAGTTTCTTTTAGAAGTCACAGAATCATTAAGGTTGGAAAAGACTTCCAAGACCATCAAGTCCATCCTGTGACCAATCCCTATCTTGTCTCTCAGACCAGAGCACTGAGTGCCATGTCCAGTCATTCACTGGACACCTCCAGAGGTGGGGACTCCACCACCCCCATGGGTACCCCATTCCAATGCTTGAGATCACTTCTCAAGAAGAATTTCTTCCCAGTGTCCAACCTAAATGTTCCCTGACACAACTTGAGGCGATTTCCTGTTGTCCTGTCACTTGTTCCCTGGGAGAAGTGCATGGCCCCACCTGCCTACACCTTCCTTTCAGGGAGTTGTAGAGAGTGAGAAGTTGCCCCCTGAGCCTCCTTTTCTCCAGGCTGAAAATTCACAGCTCCCTCAGCTGCTCCTCATTAGGCTTGTGCTCCAGACCTTTCCCAAGCTCTGTTGCCCTTCTCTGGACATGCTCCAGCACTTCCTTGTCTTTCTTGCAGTGAGGGCCCAGATCTGGACACAGGATTTGAGAAGTGGCCTCACCAGTGCCCAGGACAGGAGGACAATCATTGCCCTAGTCCCGATTACATTAAGACAAAATAATACCACTTTGACTGAAGAACAGTCTAAGGACTATACTGGGAAACAACTTATTCAGGCAGAACATCAGCATAAACACTGTGATCACAAGGAACCCAAATACAAAGGTCTTCAGAGTTCAGCTCTAAATTCACAGAACAGTTTTGTTTTAATAATAGGATCTAGCTACATTTACTGATTTATTCACACTTGTCGCAGGGCTGAACTTACTGCAATGAGCTTGGATGGTACGGAGCATCAGCAGTTCTATGAGTGGCCAAGAAATCAAGAATGGGAACAAGATGGTTCATTGAATAATACATTGCTACCAGCATTTCTCTTCCCAAAGAGAAACTCATCACCAACTCAGTCAAAGTTCAACATTTTTGCTGAAAGAACCTTTGAAAAATAAGCCCGTAAGTTTTTATTGTTTGTTTATGAGCGTCAGGTGCTGTTTTAGGGCAGAAATGGAATAGGTTCTTTAGAGGATAAAATTAATTTCTCTTATACAGGAAAGATTATCCACTTCAGAGTTTACAGACATATAATGCAATTCTTTGTATGCAACTCTTCATAGCCAAGTCTACACATATCTTCTACTTAAACAGTCTAATTTTATAACAAAGTCTCTTGTCTCATTTAGTCATAAAACTTCCTTGGAGTTTATGTGTCCACCCAGCACATGTATCCCCTCCCACAGCAGAGGCACCTTAAGAATGAACTGTCTACCCTTCAGTCAACACAACTGGCAATCTAAAATAACCAGATTTTTTTTACATGCAGGGTTTCAGCAGGGCTACATAAAGGTACAGGGAATTCAAACATAGCATACAGATGCAGGATTGCAGCTTTAACAGCAACACAAAGCAGTAGATCATTTTTCCCATTTCAAAACTGATTAGTCCCATTCCAAAACTGAGAGTGTTTAAGTTACTAATAGATCTACACTGAACATACTATTTAAATAGGGTGCCTTAAGACAGGGTTAGCTCAGGAAATATGTTCTGCACCTTAAAGTCCGTACCTACAAAAGAACTGGCTGTCCCCCTCTCTTTCTCTGTTCACGTAGCTTTCCAAAGCTTTGAATAATCTTTAAACATGTGCAAATGCTTACAGAGGCACTTTATTCTTCTCTCACAAAAATCAGTCCTCTCAATAGCTACTTATGTTAGAAAGCCACTGTCTTTCAGCAACTGGACAAAGCCTCTGTAGCACTGTTTTCCCTCCCTTCTTACCCCTTAGAAAGGTGGCTAAGAATTTTAACACTACTGGAAAATGAGTAGTAACTGCATGTGGATTGTTCTTGTTTTGAGGACTCAGCTAGAGCTACAACTGGAACATAAATGAAATAAGAAACTGTGCAGTGGCAGGGAAAAAGCAGAGCCGAAAAAATCTTTAGTCAGTCTCTACAAATATTGCTGATTCCCTGTTGACAGAGCTTCCCCAGACGACTTTTTATCCCCCAAAACACTATTTATTGAAAGAGTCTGAAGACAACTCCTATAGAAGACAAGTACATTAACTTCTGCAAATACCCCTGAGCCACCATTTCAACAACACTTCATTGAACACATAGAGAATAATTCCTTTTACTGTTTATGCCTAATACATTTCAGAAAACCACTGTATCATGTGATTCAAACAGCACTAGCTGATGTCCAGGACATAGGTCTTGTTTATGAAAAGAAAAAAAAAAAAAAAAAAAGCAATTGACTTAGAAGTGGAATTATGTGAAGGCTTCTTAGACTGGCAAGTAACAAAACCATAAACTACTTCAGCCCAAAAGGCGACTTTTTGATATTTAGTTATATTTCCACTACAGATGCATATCCCTGCTTTACATCAGAGATGTCTCTCTTTGATAATCTAAACTTTGGGTTTAGGGATAACCCTCTTCTATTCAATCATTCCTACAAGTGTTGCAAACATTTGAAACATGATGGAGTTGTTCATGTGCAGTATATATTCCTGACTGGAAACTTGTACATTTCAAGCAATTAAACAAGAGGCATATATCTGGTGGAAGTTACTAAAGAATATACCTTCTTTCAGATCTTGTTCCACCCCCTCTGCCATGGGCAGAGACACCTTCTACTAGACCAGGCTGCTCCAAGCCCCACCCAACCTGGTCTTGGACTCTTCCAGGGATGAGGCAGCCATAGCTTCTCTGGGCAACCTGTGCCAGGGCCTCACCATCCTCAGAGGGAAGCACTGCAGGGATTCCTGGCCAGCACTGCTCCTATGTCCTGCCACACCAAGCCATCACTTCTCATCCCCACCCAGACTTTTCTTTATTTAGGCAGGGACTCAGAGTGCCCAAATACAGAATATTGCCTTTTGTTATTAAATAATGTGGACAGCTTGCTTGAATCCCAGTTTTAGACGTGCTCAGCACCACTGTTTTGGACACTGTCAAAGCTGAATCAAAGTCCTGTCACACTTCCCAAAATCCCAGTCAATGTGGTTCAGGGGTACATTAAACAAGAGACACAAACAAGCCAGGAGTTTAAGAGAGAATTCCTCCCCTTTGTTGGTGACCTCCTAAAGACTGGAGAAAGAGTAGAAAAATCAGCTTAGGTGGCCCAATAGTCTAAAGTGCAAAGTTACTGTTTTTTTTCTTTTTTTCTAGGGTGCTAGAGCATGAAAGCGACCCAGAACATGCACTCAAACACACCAATACATTCTACAGATATAGTTTTAGAGATGGTTTTTTGTCTTGGCCTGCCAAACAAGGTAGGAACCTCCCTTGGAATGGAAAATATGACCCCCTTCCCTCCAAATTATTACAACTTCAAAATTACAGGGTTTTCAGGTAAAGGTATGGGAAAAGGAATAACAGTTCTTTACTGGAAAGTATATATAAATATATATATATATATGTATAAAGTGTTATAGATGAGTAATGAGCTGGTTGGCTCTCACAATTAAGGGGTGAACTTTATATGTATGTTAAAAGAAGTTTTACAAACATATAGTTATGTTACTGCAATGTGTCCCCCACCAGCATGTGTTATCATGGTACGGTCATGGTAATCCGGGCATTTGGGAAGGTTGGCTTGTTACTACAGCAGCATCTGACCTATCAGAATGTAAGAAAGTGACCTCCACCACTGGACAGCAAGGAAGGAGTTGACTGACAAGGCTCTAGGAGGGGTTAAAGATATAAAAGACGAAGCATCCATCTTGAAGATGAGCCAGCCACGTGGTAGCCAGCCACAGGGAGGCTTCCAGCACTGTTTTTCCTTATTTAGTCCTTTTGTTGTATTTTTTGTTTAGGTTGAAATAAACCTTTAAAAAATTTTAAAGTGAGCAGTCATTTCTCCCAAATGCAAACAAACAACAACAGCAGCAGCAACAAACAGAAAAAAAAACCCTAGAGAGGTACAGAGGGTCTCTACTGGGTATAGAGACCCAATAACAACTTTCTCTCATCCATCAAGCAATCTCCCCTTATGGCTGTGACCATAACTTTGTTGTAGTTATGGTCAAAGCCAGCAGGGGCACTGTTGGCTGCTGGCCAGGCGGGTGCGATGATTCCCCCACAGCTGTAGAGGGCGCTGTGGCGTGAGCTGAGCCACCTCGTCAAGTGGAAATGGTGGGTGGGCTGGTGGGAGAGATAGAAAATGGGCTTCCTTTACAAACTCATAGCGGGGCTGGGGGCAGCCAGTCCCAATGCCCTTTCAGATGGCAATATGGACTATAGCAGGGACCTCAAAGCAGAAGGCTAGAACAGCAGAGGCGAGCACAACTGGGGTGACAAAACAAGGTGTAGCAAAAACTTTGGAGCTGCAGCATGTCTGGGCAGACACGGGCTGTTAGGTTAAAGTGTAGTAAAAAGCCTGAAGCAGCAGTAGAAGAAAGCAGAGCTGCACAGTGACAGCCAGGAGATGCTTCCTCTGCAATGGGCCAGGGTCCCGGGTTTTCTCCTACACCTGAGCTGATGGTGAGTGTCCTTTTCAGTGAGGTCAGGTGTTGAAAAGGTACCAGTACAACAGCCCCTCTTAAGATCAAAGGTTCACTCACAGTAAGAGAAGCAGTGAAGAACAGAACTCTGTGGAGCCAGCAAATTCTCCCCGCAGCAGCACCAGCCCAAGCATTCTTCTCTGTCCTGAGAGTGAGAGAGAGCAAGGAGCCGAGCCTAGCTCCAGTGACCACCCCCCCACCCCCGCCCGGCCAAAATCACATGGTATCTCTGCACTTCCCAAGAGAAAGCCCCCCAGCTAAGAGGGTGGCCAACTGCACCCTTCCCCCTCCTCCTCCTCTCAGCCGCATCTTTTGTCTCATAAGTATCATCATATCATGTCTTAGGCAACTGTGGTGGTTTGACAAGGAAGGAAGTTTTTGGGAAAGTAATGGTCAAACCAATCAGTGGCCAGATGTGAATATTGGCACCTG
>VZRH01006176.1:116877-145058 GCA_013397555.1 Urocynchramus pylzowi | reverse complement strand
AAAGGAGTTTACACACACAGAGCTTTCTGTTAGGCAACGTTCTTTTAAGAGGAATGAAAGGTAAACCTCAAAATATACCCAGCATCAGTACCATGGATGTTCCACATCTACAATGGATTGAGAACCCATCCTGGGCTGGTCCTAGGTGGTCATTTCATTGGAAAATGGAGCTACATAGGTCTTTTCAAAACACTATTTTCATGTACAGCCCTTTCCCCAAACATCAGTAAGATACAAAAAGTGTAGAACAGAAGTACTGTAAGACATGATCTGAAAGTGACAGCCTTATCACAACTGGCACTACTAACACTGTGTTAATTCAGTGGCTCCCTGCAGGTATGTGCTACACATATCTGCTTTTTCCTATTATTTATGCGTGCTTTCCGGCTGGGGAATTTTTGCCCCTTATTACCCTTTTCTTTTTAAGGAGTTAGGACCATAAAAATATTAGAAACTCAAGTCTGTTCCGAATATGCAGCATCCAGTGCTGGCAACAGAAAACGCGCTCCCGCCCCTTGTTCATTCACCTTGCAAAGGCCATCAGAAAAACAAACTATGCAGCCCGCATGCTAAAGTTTGCACGGCGGCAGACGGCCGCTGACTTGCACTTAACCAGGCCGGCCTTAAACAGGTTACATCTGCACGAAAACATGGAAAGACACATGGAAAGAACCAGGGCACACCGCCTCAGCTGTGGCGGGGGACGCGCTCTTTTGCGTTTCCTCTCGCTCCGGGATGAGGGAGGGGAAGCGACACCTCTAGGAGCCATCCCCCTCAACATACACACAGAGATTTCGCGGGGACCATCCCCCCACAGCCCAGCGCCGTAGCGGGTCGGGAAGCCCGGGGAGCTCCCCGAGGCGGCGGTTCGCGATAGCCCCGCGGGACGGGGACGCGGCCACTTACAGTTCAGGAACCCCACGTAAACGAGGAACAGCAGACGCAGGCTGCGGCTCGCCATCTTCCCGCGGCGACGGCGCGGGGCGGTGCCGGGTGTGCCGGGGGCTCAGCGCCCGCGGAGCTGTTACAGTAACCGGCCGTGCTCTGCCTCCTCTGAAGCCGGAGCCGCCCCAAACTTTTAATGTGTCCGAGGAGGCGTCTCCCCGCTCCGAACGTAGGAGCCGGGGCTTGACGCGGGGATGTGCCGTGGCCGCCCTAGAGCGAGTTGCGGCGGGCTGCAGTTCCAAGAGTATCCCTCTCCTCTACCGCCCCCGCAATGCCCCCGCGTAGGCCGGGGGCTGTGTTGTGTTGAATCCAGCAGTTCTTCTCTCCGTTTTGTTATTTATTTTTAAGCTGGGACATCTTCATCAACTCAAGGACATTTGTTGCAACAGAATAAACTTTTCGTTAGGAAAAGATTTAATTTCTCAAAGAAGAGGGTTGTTGATGCGTTTCCCTCAGGCAAATCCCCCCAAGGAGGAAGAAGGGATAACGGGGTGAAATCATGGAACAAACATTTGGATATTCCGGCTAACAAAAAAAAAAAAACAAAAAAAAAAACAAAAAAAAAAAAAAAAAAAAAACAAAAAAAAAAAAAAGCCATGTGAGGGCGAGGCGCTGTTTTAAGGCGAAAGAAGTCACAGTGACTCGTTGTGCCTGTCTGTACAGCTGTATTGGACAGAACCCAACTACAGCAGGAGATGGGCCATACGATGACCTTCAAAACATTTTTATTATGTTATTATTTTATACCAGACTGGGAGAGTTTTTTGTTAAATATACAGGTGGTGTAATGGTTCTTGAAATTTATGAAGCAAGGAAAATTACTCATCTTGACAGTTAATAGCATATCTGAGTAGTTTCCAATGACATCTTAAAAATGCATTACCACTGATGTAAAGCAGTTCCATAAAAGAAAAGTATCACAAGCATTTTTTTTTGTAATCAGAACAGAAGTGTCACCTATATTTTGTCAGAGGGCAACAAAATGAAGAAAGATCATTCATAAATAAAATCTCTAACTGCTATTTTAATGGAGAGCAAGGAAGTAGGATGCCATGATGCTCTTCATGGCAAAATCTCCTTAGTTTATTTTTCATGTGGAAAAAATGTGTACAGAACACAAGTAATATTTCCTTTTAAAAATCTGTATACCTATATGTATGTATGTATGTATGTATGTATGTATGTATGTATGTATGTATGTATGTCCAGTATATATTACTGGCATCATGACATGCATTTAATAAAATCAAAACTGTCCCATTGAAAACAGAAAAGTTTTTTGTGTGTCCCAGCACATCATAGCTTTAGGCAAGTACAAAGGTTCATTGATTTCAGTAGGACTGCTTTACTATTTAGTCAGAAAATGATGGAAATGTTGTCTTGATACAACATTTAAATATGGCAAGAGTCTGCTGGAAAAGTTATAAACATGGGGAATGTTAAGAAATGGCAATATGGAATTTAATTAAAGCATAGGCAATAGGATGTTATTAATACTGATG
The DNA here is from genome assembly GCA_013397555.1 of Urocynchramus pylzowi. Classification (NCBI taxonomy): domain Eukaryota; kingdom Metazoa; phylum Chordata; class Aves; order Passeriformes; family Fringillidae; genus Urocynchramus; species Urocynchramus pylzowi. The sequence continues at coordinate 142,611 of VZRH01006176.1, read as the reverse complement.
GTTGATGAAAAACTAACATGCCCTGGTTGTGTGTGCTGGAAACCCAAACCACCCTTTTTGTGCTGGGCTGCATCCAAAATCCCGTGGGCAGCAGGGAAGGGGGGGGGGGAATTCTGCCCCTCCACCCCAGTCTGTTGAGACCCCACTGCAATGCTGCATGCAGCTCTGAGGTCCCAGCACAGGAAGGACATGGACCTGTTGGAGTGAATCCAGAGGAGACCACCAAGGTGATCGGGGGCTGGAGCACCTCCCTGATGAAGACAAGCTCAGAGATTTGGGGCTGTTCAGCCTGGAAAAGAGAAGGTTGCATGGACAACTCACAGCAGCTTTCCAGGATCTGAAGGGAGGCAGGAGAGGGACTCTTCATCAGAAAATATAGTGACAGGACAAGGAATAATGGGTTCAAACTGAAAGAGGGAAAATTTAGGTTTACACATATAGAAGAAATTCTTTACAGTGAGCATGATGGCATGGATTGCCCAGAGCAGCTGTGGCTGCCTCATCCCTGGAAGTGTTCAAGGCCAGGCTGGATGGGGCTCTGAGTAACCTGGTCTAATGAAAGGTGTCCCTGCCCATGGCAGGGGGTGGAATGAGATGGACTTTAAGGTCCCTTCCAACCTAAAGCTTTCTGCAATTCTGTGATTCGTTAACACAGCTCCTATACTATAGTAAATCCATTTAAATGAAAAGGTTTTGTGCAAGCATGAGGTCAGACTAAAGTTCTTTTCTTCTGTTCACTATTTAATTTCTTTTGCAAGTGAAGCAAATTCCTAATGTTTCCTCCACATTCCTCTGACTCTTTCTAGTATAGCTCATATTTTCTTTCCATTCCCTTATTTTATTTCAGCAATGACTAGATCATGGTTTCTCCGTTTGCTCTATACAACTACAGGAAACACCAGCAATTAAATGTTAGTATTTTGAAGGCATTTACAGAATTACTGGAAAAGTGGTTGTAATACATATAGTTCATTTAATATATACACTTTTTCTCTATGTACTTTGCACAACAATTGTATTCTTAAAAATATTGTTAAGTACTTTGTTAGAAGGGTACAAGACTGCTATCTATATCTTTTATCTTTTAAAGTTGGAGTAGAAATGTTTTCATTAAATAACACATAGAGCCCAAAATGGAAGAATTTGTTTGAGATGCTCAGTTTAACAGTTATTCTTGGAAAACTTTCCATAGACACTCCTTTTTAGAATAATAAAAATAGTCTATAATTAACATCTGCAGATAAAATGCTAGTCAGGAATAGCTATCTTATTTTGTGATAGCTGTTCTAGTTAAGTTCTTTGTATAGAAAAGCCTTGAAAAATTGAGTGTAATTGCAACATGATTTCAAGATTTGGATGTTTTGTAACAATCTCGGGAATTAATAAAACGAAAGACTGCCCTCATTTTATGAGGCAATATTTTAGATAAATCTACATGCTTACATTGCAATGGAATTCTTCCTCTTTTTAGTGAAATTTGTATTGCAAATGTGAAGTGCTGATGATAATCTGTTCTAATGAGTTTACCTCTTTTATTATTGCACTGTCACTTTGTTACTGACCAGTTTTTAGAGTTATTAGAAATGCCTCTGCTTGAATTAAGGTGCAAACAAGACCATATGCCAAAGTCAATAATATGGGTTTTATTTAATTATAGATATGAGAGAGACACAGAGAGAGAGAGAGAGAAGGAGAGAGACAAAGAAATAGAAAAGAGGTAGGGGGACAAAAAGAGAGTGACAGAGACAGATCAAAGAAAATATCACTACTCTGCGAATCCCAACAATCTGTTGATCCTCTCCAGCTGGTCTTCTTGGTGGTGAAGGTCCCTCCCGAAAAGCATAGAATCCAATGGATTAATATACGCTCAGGCCAGGCCAGCTGGGAATGCCCAGGTACCTCCCCTGGAAGGAGGCAGTCTCTTGCAGCAGACTCTGGATCCGTTGCATCATTTTGCATCCATGCAGTCCTGTGGTGCAAGGCTCTGGGGTGCACTTTGGGGATCTTTGAGGATTTATGACACCCACTCAACTGCCTCTCATGTGAATGTCCCGTGGATGTGGCCTGTGGGGTTGGGGGTTTCACAGGTGGGCCGGTTTGTGTAAGGGAGTATGGGTGTTCACTGCCTCTGACCAGAGGTTACACCACACATCCAAAACCTCTTCCTCACCCCTTGGTTGGGGCGAGTCTGTGTAAACCTGGCCTCTGTGGGCTGTGGTCTCCTGTGGTGTTACATTTTATTTAAATGGTATGCTCTGTCTCACCCCTCGAAAATGTACGGTATATCCCAAGCCTGTGACCCTCCCCTGCAGTATCATGTATCTGTAACCCCATTGGCCCAGTCTTATTCCGCGCCCACTTCGAATCTCCTTGTTAAACTGTGCGAGGTGTCCACACGTCCTCTTTGGCCTTTTTTCTCCCTAGGCTCTCCCTCTCTCCCCCTCCCTCCCCCTTCCCCTCCTTTCCCTCCGGAACCATGCTGCTCCTGGGGGTGAGACCCCCAATAAACCCTCTCCTAATCAGTCCCCTCAGAAGCTGTGTGGAGTCTCCTTGCCTGCCTGCCGCTACCTGTGAACACACAGCTTAGGGGGCCCCTCGGGGACTCCCCGGGGACCTCCAAACGAACTGCTTCAGTCTCCCCCACCCCAAAACCAGCCAGGGATGGTTCTCTGCTGCATTTGGCTTTCTTGTGGATGCATTCATTTCCCTCAACGTTGTTTGCTTCTCCCTGGACTTGAGATGATTGAAGATAATGTTGCCTCTATCTTATCTAGGTGGCTTAACTCACAGTGCAAAGTTCCAGTCAGACATCTTCAAGGAGGGGTGGGCTTCTGTGGTTGTAGCTTCCTTATACAGTTTTTGCTATAATGGGCAAAACTCCTTCACAACAATGTTTAAGGCATGAACCACTTCAGTCCACGACACTGTCGAAGAGTTCTGTTCTCCTCACCTAACAGAAAAACTGTTTTGAAAAATAATTTGTAAAAATTTTGTGAAAGACCATAAGCCTCTGGCTCTTCACTTGGGAAACATTTTATCTTTCCTAGCTGGAGGATGCTAAAAATGAATAAAGAGAACTTAAGTTATATTAAGAGAATCCTCCTTTTGGTGATTGCTCCACTCAAAATATATTTTATTTTGCAGGGGGAACAAAATCTCTCTAGATTTATTCTTCTACAATTTGCATGCTGATTTCTAGAATAGCTTTGATGTAAAATAATAACAACAAAAAATCAGTATAACAAATTAGAACTGCTAATTTTGGTTGCAAAGTAGATACTCAAACACCTATCACAGATAGATTAGCAAGGAAGATGACTGATTCCTCTTCTCAAAAACCTGCATAGAAGAGGGGCAAAAGCAGTGCAGTACATGAAGAGAACTGGCTGTTTAATTAGCACCTTGAAGAGTAAGATGCTAATTTCTAAGGAATCTCTTCTCTGTTTGGTCTAGAAGATAGTTGTGGGAGAGATAATGAATGTTCATCCCTGCAATGCCATTAAAAATAAGTTTAGAAAAAAGTTTAATGAAAGGCAATGTTTCCCTAGTCTGTCACATTCAGGTATATCTTAAGTTTACTCATTGAATTGAAGTAGATTAAATAATGCAACCCTCATTCCATGTAAGAAACACATATTTTTATCCTGTTGATGAGCAGGTAGTATAGATGTGTGATGATCTGGGAGTAGCTGTTCCCTTTTTTGCAGAGTGAAATGCTAGTGAAAGCATAAAGGGTTACAGTTCTGTGCTGCTTTTCCTTTTTCTTCTTGTGCTTTCCTACCATGATTACGCTTTAAATTTTTAGTGTCTCTTGGTTCATCTATAATAGAAGATAACCCAGCAAGTTTGGTGATTACTGTGCCTGATAATGATAAAAGTAGAAGTGGGAAAGATGTAGAATATAGAGCCACAAAAGGAGAGAATGAAAGACAGAAAAAAAACCATTCCTGTGCATAAGCATGCCTATCATTCTTTACATGGACAGTTGAGAGCTTACTGTTATTGGAACTTACACAGTTCAGGCTTTGATCAAGAAGACACCTTTGAATATTTTTCCATATTTAATGAAGAAGAAACAGATTTTTTCATATTTCTAAAAAGAGAAATGTTATGTTTGAGATGGTCAGAGATGCCATTTGAGATTTGGTGCCATAGCCTGTGCATAAGATCTCTGTACACATCATTTTTCTAAGCACACTAAGTTGTTGTCACCTATATTTGCTCTAATAAATGCTGAATACAATAGCACACAGCTGTGAAGTGACCGTTCTGATGTGATTCCAGGCATAGCTATGGGACAAGTTGATGGAAAACTATTTTGTAAAACTGCTAAAACAGACTCCATTTAATTTAGCTCGATCACCAATATGCGTATTTTACAATCCGTATCACAATTTTTTTTTCTAAAATCCATTGATTGATGTGCTATGCATTTTTTTGTGCAGCTTTGACTGCCAGCCTGCAGTACATTGAATCTATCAGCTTGAAAGCCTTGCCCTTTGGTGTAAAGAACAATCAGCAGCCATATGTAAGTGTGTGGACAGGCTGGTATTTCCAATTTAAGGGAAAACACTTCTTTCTTTTGCAATTTTAGTTATCACCACACCTGGTTTTTTACAATGTCCTGGGGTATTTCTTTAATGGCTGTCCACTCTCCTGGTTACAGAAGGCCTTGTCTCCTTTTGAGTTCTGTGGCTTCTTATTCTTTTTTACAGCTGCTTCGTGCGAATTGTTTTAACTCACATCTGGGGAAAAAACCCAGATTTATCTGACAGATTATCTGCTTGTTTTGTAATTTGAAACTAAAAACTGTGACCAAGTATATTTTTGAGAAAAGAAGCAAAAAATATTTTCAGATACTTATTTTTTTTCTCCAAGCTGTCATTGATGGCTGTTTAAAGACAGAGCATGCCATGGATTAGTTCCTGGCTGTAATGCAATGGACTGGAATAGTGATAGAACACTGTATGGTTATTAGACTGTTATAATATTTCATACCTAATGGGACAAACTTAAACCAAGAAGGCCACAAAATGTGAGGGTAGAACAAGTAAAGTAAATTGCTCTTTAGCAATACAAATTACTTGTTCTCAGTAGTGTTTTTCAGTGAAACCCCCTACAGCCCACCTTCATTTTCTGGAATGTCTTTATATTTGACTTGCAAAGTACAGAATCAATGCCTTTTTAGTTTGGTTTTGTTGTTTTTTTTTTTAACTGAACTTGCAAGATTACTGCCACTGAATGAGCAGCTCAGTAGCAATTAAAGGTACATTTCTAAAAAAAGATCCATCACACAGGATGGCATTGTAGGACACAATTCAGCCTAAGCAACAGTGGACAATGCATTAGCCACAATGCCGCTGGTGGAGAATTCAGAATTATTTTGCCACAGTGTTCATAATGCTTTACTGCTCACTAGGTAAAAGAATGCCTGGATGGCAGAGTCCAGAGTTCGGTGAGTGGTGTTAAATCCAGTTGGCAACTGGTTACCAGTGGTGTCCCCAGTGCTCAATATTGGGGACAACCCTGTTTCATATTTTTGTAACGATCTGGACAAGAGAATTGTGTGCATCCCCAGTCAGTTGCAGATAACATCAAGTTGGGTGGGAACGCTGATCTGCTGGAGGGCAGGAAGGGTCTGCAAGAGGAAGCCAGGCTAAGTCAGTGGGTTCAGACCAGTGGTCTGAGGTTCAACCAGGCCAATTACCAGGTCCTGCCCTTAGGTCACAACAACCCCCTGCAGGACAGGCTAGGGCAGAGCGGCTGGAAAGCAGAGAAAGTATCTGGGGGTGCTGGTTACAGCAGCTGAACATGAGCCAGCACATGCCCTGCTGGCCAAGAAAGCCCATGGCACCTGGCTTGTGTCAGAAAAAGTATGGCCAGCGGGACCAGGGCAGTGACCATTCCCTGCACTCAGCACTGGTGAGGCCACCTCTCAAAACCTGTGTTCAGTTCTGGGCCCCTTAATTCAGGAAGGACATTGATGTGTTGGACCATGTCCAGAAGGGCAATCAAGCTGGGGCAGGATCTGCAGCTCAAGTCTGCTGAGAGGCGGCTGAGGAACCTGGAGTTGTTTGGCCTGGAGAAAAGAAAGCTGAGGGGAGATCTTATCATTCTTTACAACTACCTCCAGCCAGGCTAGTCTCTACTCTCAACAAACAAGTGATTGGACAGGAGAAAATAGTCTTAAGTCATGCCAGGGGAGGTTCAAGTTGGATATTAGGAAAAATTTTGTCACAGAAAGGGTTGTAAAGCATTGAAACAGGCTGCACAGGGAAGTGGTGGAAGTGTTCAGAAAATAAGTAAATGTGGTACTTTGTGATACGGTTTAGTAGATGTGGTAGTATTCAGTTAAAGATTGGCCTTGATGGTCTTGGAGGTCTTTTCCAAGCTCAATGATTCCATGATTCTCTATGGTGTTATGAAGAATACACCTCTTAAGATCTAGTTACACTGCATGCTGTCTTACAAAGCTGTTGCTGCTTCTGGCCATGGATTAATGCTGTCACTTTGCTTGTGCATAAAAATTAGTGTAAGAAAAAATGTTAATCATATGAATAAAACATTATCTTTCAGCAGTACTCATCCTGCAAATTGTACCACTTCAGTGACTTTGCATTCAGTGCCTTGTACAGTGCTGCTACACTTGTTTACCTAGAGGATGAGCAGTGAGAAACAGCCAAGAATGGCAAAGGGAGGTGCAGGAATTTTTAAGCCAATTTTACTTTTGAAGCAATCTTGAAGTGAGCTCAGAGCTGGCTTTGGGACTATGAGGGTCATGGTTTGTTGCTTACACACTCCTGTTGGGTCACATACCATGGCATACGACCAATTATAGGGTTCCTGTTGCTTCAGAGGGAAACCTCATATTTTCTGACCATTATAAAATAATAGACATGGTTTTCCTGTAAGTTAAAGGGCTTTATGAAGACTGGTAGGTTGTAATTATTCTTGGACAGTTCTGTTAAGCGGTCTCTTAGTTTTTCTTTAGGCATTGAGGGATCAATAGCTGGGATGCCCAGGCTCCTTTGGATGCAATTGGCTCAGGACACAATTGGCTCTCTGGGTTATGAGCACTCAGCTGGTTCATTTTAGTGACAGTTCTGCGGGGTTTTCAGGGTACCCCTGACCCCGGCTGCCACTAGTGTCCAGATAGTGAGGTACTGTTAAGCACAACCTGTCCGGGCCCCCAGGCAGCTCCCAGCACAGGCAGTCCTAGCAAGCACTTCAGCTCTTTAGTGATTTCAGCTCTTAAGTGATTATCAGCTCTTTAGTGATTATCAGCTCTGAGCTTTCTAGGTGCTGCAACAGCAGATGCAGGGAGAGAGAGAAGAAGCACTGTATGAGGTTCCACAGAGATGGCCTTATTGGCGTCTTCTGCAAAGGGTCTCAGTGACAGCTCTCTTTTGCTAAACTGGGCAAAGGTAGGGTTTATATAGGGTTTGGGAGTTTTAGGAAATTGTCCAATAGCAGGGGACGAGGCAAATATAACCTATAGCCTTACAGAGAGATAAGCAAGGGTCTGAGGGTGGAAGCGGGGTTTCTTTGTCCAGTCATTATGACTAGGCATTTCCTATCTTAGGCTGCTGGCCTCTAGGGAGGCCTTGCAGGCCCTGTGCCTGTTACAGTTCATGTTCAGTTTTTCATCAACCATCAACCCCTAAGTCCTTCTACACAAAGCTGCTCACAACGAACCCTGGGTGAAATTTCCAGCACCTTTGGATGTATTTTGATTTTCTCTGCGTGGTACAGCTTTGCACTGACATTCTGTTGGCTGAGGGTTACCAAAAGTCAGATAACCCCGCTCCTCTCTATAGTCTTCAGTGTGTTACAAATCCCAGATTTTTTAAAATCTACATTGTGCTTCCAGAGCTACACCAAACAAGTAAAAGGACAGAGCAGATACCCTACTATCATTTTTTCTGAAGATTTGGCTGAATCAAAAGTTGCAAGTACTTGTACAAAAGAAGGTTTAGAGATTAGGAAGTGCTAGTTTAAAAGAGGCATGTATCATAAAGTGTGCAGTATTAAGTAGGACTTCTGTCATTCAATACTCCCTCAGAGTGACAGAACAGGGTTGTTTCTGTCTCTCATTCTCTGAACATTCTGAATTATCTACTTATAGAATAAAAGTGTTCTTTTTATACCCTACACTAGTACCCTTGTTTTGCTTATGGTTTTTTAACCATTTAAACCAAAATGATTATGTCATGTTATCATTGACTGCATATGATTCCTTGAGTTAATAGGAGAAATGTTGTAGTTGAGCTGTAGTTACGCAAATATTGGCATCATTCTACGTAACTTATATTTAACTCATTTTAAAAATGAGGAAGCAGGATGATTGAGTTGCTGAAATTCTTAACCTATCAGATAATGTAACCAAGGGCACAAATAGCTACCTTACTCACACCCCTGGTTTTATGGATGAGAGCCCAGGTAAAGAGGGAAGCCAGTGCCAGGTACCAAACCAAGGGGACCCAGCTGTCCCACTGCTCCACAGATGTGTTTCTACAGTGGAAAAGTCCATGTCTTTTATTTTTTTGATGCTGAGTTTAATTGCATGCTTTAGCTCTTAATGACACTAATTCAGTGTAACTGTCTGACTTTGGCTTCATGATGGCTACTTATATCATTGCCATCTGAGGATTGCAATGAAGACCATCATCAGCTAAACTGTAAAGCATCAGAATGAACTCTTCAGTTATTTCACAAATTTATTTTTTCTATGTGAACCATGGTTTTCCTACACAGGCAGCAGCTAGTTTCTACTTGAATTCAATCTTTTGGGGAGGAAGGACAGTTGGGAGGTGTGAGGGGTTGGCTTTGGCTGGACACCAAGTGCTCACCAAACCACTTTATCGCTCCCCTCCTCAACTGGACAGGGAAGAGAAAATATAGTGAAAGGTTTGCAGGTTGAGAGATCACTCACAAATGCCATCACCAGCAAACCAGACTAAACTGAGGAAAATTCATTTAATTTATTGACAAATCAGAGTAGGGAACTGAGAAATAAAAACAAGTCTTCCCTCATCTCTCCCTTCTTCCCTGGGTTCAACTTTACTCCTGATTTCCCAACTTTACCTCCTCCTCTCCTCAGTGGTGCAGCAGGATGGGGAATGAGGGTTGCAGTCAGTCTGTCACATGTTGTCTCTGCTGCTGCTTGCTCCTCATGAGGAGGACCCACACTTGTCCAGTGTGGGCAGTGAAACCTCTGCTCAGGTGCCTGGAGCACGTTCTCCCTCTCCATCTGCACTGACCTTGATGTCTGCAGGGCTGTTCCTCTCCCACATTCTCAGTGCTTTCTTATCTGCCTACAATTGCTGCTGAAAACTAACTCTTTTCCCTTCTTAAATCTGTTATCCCTGAGCACTACCACTATCGCTAATGGTTAATTTTGGCCAGCAGTGGGTCTGCCTTAGATCCAGCTGGCATTGGCTCTGCTGGATACCAGGAAAGCTTCTGGTAGTGTCTCACATAAAAATACAGGGGTGCTCCCTGAAATTTTTATGTGAGAAGCTCATAGTGTACATATGTAGCTACACTGCTCGGCTTCTGTGTTGGCTTTGCATCATGGAAGTGATTGTTATAAATAATAAACAATAAAGCCAGATTAATAATTAATTAAAATATTTTTATTTTGCGACCAAAATTCGGTCTCCAATAGCCACAATCAAAGGGACAGCATCGAGCCCAGGATCGGCGCTGGGTGAACACACTGATTTGAACTCTACCGCTTCGAATCCCCTCTATTCACACATGCTGTCTGGTCGGGTTAGCTTATATACAGTTTTTCTAGCCCAGGGCAGAGTTCCTCCTGTTCTTTTCTTTGCTTTGCATATTCATATAGTCTTTTTCTCTGTGTTGTGCTGGACAAAGCTGTTTCTGGGAAGCGATGAATGCTGATGTCTTACGGGAACCTGGCATTGGGATGCATGTTCCTGACAACTCCAGCTATCTCAATCATAGACACTTATCAAGTACTCATGGACTCTTATCGAGTACTCATCGCTTGGGTACTTCCTGAACTGCTCTCGGTAAAGAGCCCATCGACGTAGGAGCCACGTCTTTTGGTTTGCTAATTAGCTCTTTCTCTCCGCTGCCATCTGTGGTTTCGCAATTGTGTGAGGCAATCTCCGCGGCTCTGGCTTGTGGGCTTAAAACTTTTAAGAATATTTCTTACAAGCATTTTACAAGCATAACTTATTTCTTATATATTTCTTGTATATTTCACATAAGCACAAATTATTCCAAATCATATATTACATGATGTTTTGGGAGAAGCTGCTGGCAGCTTCTTTCATGTCTGACAGAAAACTAATCAGTGATTGACTTTGGGAATTGACAATCTGTTGAACCACTGAAAGCTGTACATGCCTTTGCGAAAAACANTACGGGAACCTGGCATTGGGATGCATGTTCCTGACAACTCCAGCTATCTCAATCATAGACACTTATCAAGTACTCATGGACTCTTATCGAGTACTCATCGCTTGGGTACTTCCTGAACTGCTCTCGGTAAAGAGCCCATCGACGTAGGAGCCACGTCTTTTGGTTTGCTAATTAGCTCTTTCTCTCCGCTGCCATCTGTGGTTTCGCAATTGTGTGAGGCAATCTCCGCGGCTCTGGCTTGTGGGCTTAAAACTTTTAAGAATATTTCTTACAAGCATTTTACAAGCATAACTTATTTCTTATATATTTCTTGTATATTTCACATAAGCACAAATTATTCCAAATCATATATTACATGATGTTTTGGGAGAAGCTGCTGGCAGCTTCTTTCATGTCTGACAGAAAACTAATCAGTGATTGACTTTGGGAATTGACAATCTGTTGAACCACTGAAAGCTGTACATGCCTTTGCGAAAAACACATGTTAAAGATGAAAGAAACCCGTGAACTTTCTCTTTTCTCTTTTCTCTTCTGGTCAGCAAAGAGGTAACACGGCCAGCCTGGCCCTTGTCTCAGCCAGGCTGGGCCAGGTGGCCCCTGTTGTGGGGCGCCTGCTGGGNACTTGTAGAGAAGTCTCCATAACAATAACATGAGGAACTTCTCTCCCTAAATGAACTGAAGAAAGACTATTTTAGAGATGGTAAACTGACTGAAAATTTTAAGTTTGTTTCTTTACATTGTCAGTGGGAAAGAAAAGGTTGTGGAGGAGGAAGAGAAATGCCCTGAAGGTTTTGTTCTGATTCTTATTACTCTTTCTTTTAGTTACTGTTAATAAATTTTTCTTTATACCCTTTTAAAGGTTTGAGCCTGCTTTGCCTTTCTTCTAATCCTACCTCACAGGAGACAAGTAAGTACATTCTAGTGAGTACACTAGTGATTGGCCAGCACTGAACCCACCACACTAATTAGTGCATTGGCTGAAAAATCTCAAATTAGCAAGCCAAAACCACTACACGGAGTTGGTGTTTCCACCTGGTTTCAAACTGAAACTGCTACATCTTTCCAAAGCCTAGGCATACAAACCCAGTGCAGGTGGGCAGTGTTAGAGAAGGGAAACAGGCAGTGAGTGGTGGAGGTGCAACATTCTGAGATGATGTTCCTGCCTAGAGTAATGCTCAGAACTACTCTCCAGGACACTGGAAATAGCACCGAAACTGTCAGAGCTCACACAGTGTTTGCACAATGCTCTCAGAATCACACAATGGAATTGGAAGACACTACCTGGTCCAACCTCCCTGCTCAAGCAGGGTCATCCCAGAGCACATGGCAGAGGATTGTGTCCAGATGGTTAGGGAATATCTCCAGTGAGGGAGACTCCAGAATTTCTCTGGGCAAATATGGCGTGACTCCACAACCTCTGTCTCAGGCACATGGTGGTGGGATTCTTGGGGTTGTCCTGTGCAGGGCCAGGAGATGGACTGCAATCTCAGTCATAGATTCACAGAATTTTTGGGGTGGAAAGGACCTTGAAGATCATCTAGTTTCAACCCCTTGACATGGACAGGGACACCATTCATTAAACCAGGTTGCTCCAAGCCCCATCCAACCTGGCTATGAACAATTCCAGGGATGAGGCAGCCACAGCTTCTCTGGGCAACCTGTACCAAGGCGTCACCACCCTCACAGGGAAGAATGTTTTCCTTACATCTAATCTAAACCTACTCTTTCAATTGAGGCCATTTTTCCTTTTTCTGTCACTACAAGTTCTGATATATAGTCTTGCCTCTCTTTTCTGTAAGTTTTCTTCAGGTGCTGAAAGGCCACAATTAGGACACCCTAAAGCTTTCTCTCTTCCAGGCTGAACAGTCCCAGTTCTCTCAGCCTTTCCTCATAGGAGAGGTTCTCTATCTCTCTGATAAACTTGATGGTCTCCTCTAGCCTGGCTCCAACAGGTCCGTATCCTTCCTGGGCTGGGACCCCAGAGCTGGATGCAGCCCTGCAGGGGGAGTCTCAGTAGAGGGGGCAGAGGGGCAGAATCCTCTCCTTCCTCAGCTGCCCACGGGGTTTTGGATGCAGCTCAGCAGAAGTGGGGGTTTCTGGGCTCCCAGAGTACACGGCCGAGGAATATCCAACCTCTCACCCACCAGGATGAGATCGTCCGATGATCGTTGCGGGTCCCTTCCAACGCAGAATACATTCTGTGGCTCTGAGTTGTGGCGGGCCTGCTGAAGGTGGCGGTGACAGCCGGGACCCAGGAGACTGTTGCCGCCCGGCGGCCGCAAGCGGAGCAGCGGCGGAACCGCGCGGCTATTGCCGGTGTTTCCGGCGGAGTCCGGGAAGGTGGCACCGTGGGTGTGAGAGCATGGCCGGGCCGTGGACCGCCCGCGGGTTGTGGGCCGGAAAACGTGAGTGCAGTAGGGAGCCGGAGGGAGCCGGCACTGCGAGAGGGAGCCGGGAGCTGTGAGTGCGGGGCCGGGCCGAGCTTGGGTTCGTACTACGGCGGTGCTTCAGGGGCTGAGGTGCCCTTATTAGGCCGCGGGGGAGTTGGCCTGTCTGAGGGAAGGGCCTTTGCAGCCAGGGAGCGACATTAACCTTTGCATAGGACCAACTACCCAGTGTAGTTAGGGTTGGAATTGAAGAGACTTCTGGAGGTCATCCAGTCCTGCCAGGGCAGGGTCACCACGAGCTGGTGACACAGGAACATGTGTCTCCAGGGAGATACTCCACACACCCTCTCAGGGTAACTTATTCCAGTGCTCTGCCCCTCTCCATGGAAAGAATTTCTTCCTCATGTTGAAGTGAAACTTCTTGTGTTTTAGTTTATGGCCATTGTTTCTCTTCCTATTGCTGGTCACCACTGAAAGGAGTCTGGCACCTTTCAGTGCCACCTCTTGGCACCCGCCTTTGAGATATTTATATGCGTTATTGAGATTTCCTTTCAGTCTTCTCTCCAAACTAAACAGGCCCAGCTCCCACGGTCCCTCCTCATAAGAGAGATGCTTGAGACGCCTCATCATCTTTTTGACCCCTTTTGTTGCCTCAGAGTCTCCTGTTGTGACTGTGCAGGCAGTGCAGGGGCCCAGCGTGGTCACTTGCTGGAGCTGCAAATGTGCTACCTTGTATATATTGAGACAGACAGGTGGGTGATCGGTAGTTTTGTAGAAACCAAAACATTATAAAGAGGCTTTGAAAACTCAGAATGGGTCACAGAATGGTTGAGGTTGCAAGGGACCACAGTGGGTCATCTGGTCCAACCTCTGCTCAAGTAGGATCATCCCAGAGCACATGGCACAGGATTGCATCCAGATGGTTCTGAAATATCTTCAGTTAGGGAGACTCCACACCCTCTCTGGGCAATCTGTTCCAGTACTTGGTCACTGTAGAGGAAAGTTCTTCTTAATGTTCATGTGGAACTTCTCTACATCTGTTTCTGCCCCTTGCTTCTTGTTTTATTGCTGGGCGCCACTGAGCAGAGATTGGTCCATGCTCTGACCCTTCCCTGGATACACAGACATTGATAAGGTCCTCTCTCACTCATCTCTTCTTAAGGCTGAACAGGCCCAGTTCCCTCAGGCTTTCCTCATAAGAGGAATGCTCTGCTAGACTCACCCCCAGACTGCTTTCTCCAGGATTATTGCTTACTCAATATCTCTCCTGTCACCAGGGTACATCTCCACACCAGCTTTCTCTCAGCTGACACCTCATGAGGTAGTTCGGATGCGTAATGAGCTCTTCACCAAAGAGAAAGAGAGACAATTGTCTCTTCACCCACGGATTGAGAAAATTGAAGTGAAATACACTGGGAAGTCGCACCCTGGCAGTGTGTTTGTCATGAACAAGGCTCTGTCTACGCCGTACAACTGTGCCATGCGTAAGTGGATGGACTTCTGAACTAGCCCTCATGGTGAATGTTGTGCTGCCAATTGAAATAGAAACAGTTAATTTTTGGAGGCTTATTTCACAGTTCATCCTTCCAGGTCACTTACAAATATGAAACTTGCAGTTGTTAGAAATGCAGCAGTCTGAACTGCTGATCCTGAAAAATATGGTTAATAACTAACTAATATCTTAGGGGTTTTTTTTACTTTCTTTAGATTTAAGTGAATGGCATTGCAAGAACTCTGTTCTGGCTTTTGTGGATGGTGAAATCTGGGACATGTACAGACCCCTGACCAAATCATGTGAAATTCAGTTCCTTACCTTCAAAGATGAAGATCCAGAGGAAGTCAACAAGGTAAATTATTATCTTGTTCCATTGTAGGTGACCCTGGTTCTCTGTACCTTGTCTCATTGCAGGTGGCCCTAAATATGACCACTTGACTCTGTGTTCACCTTTCAGTTCCATGCCTGTCTACTTTCTTGAACTTTGTTGTCATTAAAGTTCTGACAATTTTAATGTTTTTGTAATGATGCACCACGGCTATCATTAGCTGGACTAGTGTGTGGGCTAGGTGAATTGTTGGCTTTCCTTTCAACTGTTGTATTATTCTGTGATTTCAGATTTAAATATCTCCAGAGTTACGTCTGGCTTGCATTCTAAGTGCAGTTTTGATTTTTTTTATTTGATTCTGTTTGGAGAATCATCTCCAAATAGAAGTTTAAATACTAAAGAAAGTAATCATAGAATCATGGAAAAGCTTGGGTTGGAAGGGACATTAGAAGCTCATCCAGTTTCACCCCTGCCTTGGGCCTTCCACTTCCAGTTGACCAGGTCACTCATAGCCCTGTCCAACCTGGCCTTGAACACTTCCAAGGGTGGAATGCTTGGGTTGGGAGCTAGGTTTGTGCATCATCCAGTTAAGTTTTAGGGGATTTTTTTTTTAACAATTAGCTTCTAGGCATTAAATTCCTGTTCTGAAATTCTCTTTGCAGGCATATTGGCGTTCCTGTGCCATGATCATGGCATGTGTGCTAAAGCGAGCATTCAAGGATGAATACTCAGTCAACCTAGTTAAAGCTCCAGAAGTGCCAGGTGATGAAAGTGTTTTATATTGATTGTCTTTTGCAGCTTCTCAAGTGAGTGTTTAATAACAAAACTTAGAAAAAAAATTATTTCCAATGATTGATGGTACTTAGCATTGATATGTGTATTACATGCTGTTGTAGTTACCTTTAATTTATAATAACCACACTAAAACCAATTTTGTTATCAATGTTCAGAAAATAGGTCCGTGTGGCCACTGGGTTTCAGACCACTTAGGATTTCATAGCTGAAATTAGTAACTAAACCTCTGTATTGTGAAGTGACATGAGCAAGATTTCTAGATGCAATGTAAATTCTGTAGAATTTGCTCTAATAACTGCATAACCTTGTCCATCACTTGAGTTTCTAAAAATTACAATGTATACACCAAATTGGAAGATTATTGAGGTACAAACTTAGTAACAACTTCTGCTCGTCTGTGATCCGATTTAAGATTTAGAAAAGTGAGAAAATGCAAAAGACAGGAGGTTGTTTCAATAACAAAACCTGCATAATTATGCATTTAATATATGAGAAGGTTAGTTACTGGTCATGTGGAGTGCTATAACTGCTTCTCTTTTTAGCAATTTTAGCATTTGTTGTGATTGATAAGTACAGGTGAATATTTCAGTTCTACCAGAATTTGAAATAATCCTGGATATACTCAGCTATATCATTATACTGCATGTATAGAAATAGTGTGATCTTACTGGGTTCGTATATTTGATTTCTAATAGCCGTAACTCAATATACACAAAAGAGTGTTCTATCAACTGTCAGATAAATTTGTGTTGCCTTTACCAGAAATTTGTGCCATGCTTGTGTCATGGATAAACAGTTCTAATATTGTCTGATTTCTCTATGCAAAAATTTCCTCTTTATATTTTAATAGAAATATTTAAATATTTCTATTAAAATTAATATTTAAATATAAAATTTTATATTTCACATTTATTGTATGAGGCATACAGTGGAAAAAGGGTGAAGTATTTTTAAAGTGAGTGGTTTTTGCTTTTTTTCTGCAGTGTTAGGTGCAGTTTTGTGTAGTAGTTTATTTTTTCTCCTCTTTATTAGGATCCTGTTATACTGACGTTGCATTAAAACTTCTTTCAAGTGACTTTCTCATTCAGTGAAATGAAATTAAAACAACACAAGTTCAATCTGTCATTTTATAGTATAATAAGAGCTAAAAACTTGTTTTATGATGAATTTCCAGAAGTAATTCTGTTTTTCTTCTCATTTATTTTGTTGTAAGAATATAGTATGATTGTGAAATGCATCCTTTGTTACAAACATGAATATTTTTATCTTTGGATTGGAATTGCAGTGATCTCTGGAGCTTTCTGTTGTGATGTGGTTTTGGACAATAAACTGAATGACTGGAAACCAACAAACGTAAGCACTTTTCAGGTGTAAACCCAAAAAGTTGTATAGCTTGTATCCTTGTCCAGTTGTTCTTTTTTAATAGGGGAGAAGAGACAGAGCTTTTTTTCTCTTTTTGTTAGTGCACATTTGGAGTAGTCTTTGGGAGCTGATCTCTGCATTTACCACACACTGGTGCTATGGCAGAGTGCTCTCACATTTCCTTTCAGACAAAAATAAATCTTGTGCTGTCTTCCACATTGCTTTCAGGCTTTAGGTCTGTGGAGCTAGAGAAAATTCTAGTCTGAAGTACAAGTTCAGAAACAGTTGATGGGGCCATTGGGACCTCAGTGCTATGTTTGTTACTGTACAGATCTGTTCCTCCTCAGCTGCTCTTGCCCTGGTAATGTAGATGCAGCCACAGTCTTTGTGTGAGTAAAGTCTCTGAAAATAAAAGTGTGTATAAGGCATATTTTCTGGTGGTTTACAGCAGAATCAGTTTGTTGTTGAATAAAATCTGTGAGCACATTCAGCTGCATTTCTCCTTAATAGCTTGCTTATGTTTCATGTTCTGCAGTAAATCTAATAATCGGAATACTCTAAATCTCAGAACCATTTGTGATCACAAATGTTTTACCCATCTGGTGCCTATTCTTGCTCTTGTGCCCAAAAACCAGCAGAGGGGTGTATGGCTAGCAAAGCAATATTGGTACAATGCAGAATTTTTCTTCAATATGATCTTGTAGCTGAAGTAATTTAGTTAGAAATATTTTCTACATGACATTTTAAAGGCAATTCCACCTCATAACAATTTCTTATTTACAAGTAAATCTGAATTATGCAGAACCTCAGATTCTGGTCCAAGGTGACAAATTTTTATTTATTAAATATTCAGTACCTTTTTTTCACTTTGATCTATCATAATACGGCTTTTTTGTAAGTGAAGACACCAGTCTGGGAAACAATATTTATAGATGAGTATTCAACAGTAGCAAGACTGTATGCAGTACCGTACCTTGTAGGGAAAACCTATTATTAAACTGGCTACATGGGCAGTTTAATTAATATATATTGTTTTTGATGGAAAAATGCCTATATCATTGAAATGACTGGGCATTGAATCTGTCCACTAAAAGAGTGATGATCTATAGTGCTCTTATGATAATAGTAAGACACTCCTACAGTAAAATTGCTGTGTTTAGGATTTACAGTAGATGATCTTTGTTGCTTCAAGTAATATATAGTGTTTGCTGTGCTTTATCTGTTCACTACAGCTGTGCAAAGGTGGTTACAGTTTTTATGTTCTTTTACTAGGACAACTTCTGTTCTCTTACAAGGGATGCCAAAAAACTAATCCATCAAGACCTGCCATTTGAAACACTGCATGTTGAAGCAAAAGTAGCACGTGAGATGTTTCAGCATAATTTGTGAGTGTCTGAATTTGCCTTTCTTTCGAAGGGGCAATTAGAAATCAAGTCAAATCTCTGCTTGGTTTTATAAATCTAAAATAAGATGTGACAGGTGAAGTAAGAAGGTACTTCTCCCACTGCTCTGAATGAGCCTGCCTCCATTCTCTTTCCACCAACTTACACCAACTTACTTAATTCTTATTGTTCTCTTCAAAGGCCAACACCAGGCACCTTTACTGGGTGTAGTTTTGTGACAAACTGAAAGACTGAGACTTCTTTTTTTCACTAGTGAGCTTCAAGAGTCCACTACTATTAAGTTGAAATTCTGGTGGTTAGCCTTGACATGGTAGCCTTTTCTAATAGGCTTCCATATTTAAAGAAATGTATATTTCTCATGTCCTGGTATATTCAAATGAAGATTTAATGAAATGCACTTTTTGAACTGGGCAGGGGAAAATGGGTAAAATACTTTGGTCTGTGCTATTAAAAAAAGGTTTGTTCAGAACCTCCTGTCTTCTTTGCTGAAAAAAATAACTCAGCCATGTTTCTGGTTCACGGCTTTTTGGCAGTTGGAGAGATGTAGGGAGAAAATGAGAAATAATTTATCATTTTGTGAACCAAAATTAAACTACAATGAAACTAAAATTTCAAAATAGCAAATTTTGTAGCTTAATGCTGAAGATCATTTTAATGTGACATATGGATCATCATCTCCACTTTGTTGGCTGCATTGACAGCAGGTGGGAGCTGACTTTTGATGGTACCTTTAGATATTGTGTATAGAAAGCACAGAGAACACTTTCCTGTATTGCAGGCGACCAGCTGTTAAGGGCTACACATTGCATCAAGTCAGTTTAGGTGGTGTCATGTTGTCTTCTAGTCTTACAGGTGACCTGAAAAACTCTTTATTTGTAGTTAGTAGGTCCATTGTATCCTTCTGAACAAAACTGCTGGGGGAGCATGGCCCTCCTATAATATGCACAGAATAGACTGGAATAGATATTTCAATAGGAAGGTACCTTCAACAACTACCTAGTTCAGCTGCCTGACTGATGTGGGGCTGACAAATTACAGCAAGTTATTTAAGGCATTGCCCAGATGCCTCTCAATCAGTGACAGGCTTGGGGCATTGACCACCTCTCCAAGAAGCCTGTTCAATGTTTGAACACTGTCTCCTAAGGAAATGCTTCCTAGTGTCCAGTTTGAACCACCTCCCAGCACAGCATTAAACCATTCCCAAACATCTTGTCTCAGGATCCCACGTTGACTGTGCCTGATGATTGCACTATTTTTAAAGTGTCTTTCAGTAGTGCTCAGTAAAATCTCTGTAATTTTTCCATGAACTGAGGTTAACTAACAGGTCTGTTAATGAAGCATGTCAATATATGTTCTCATTAGGAATTTAAACCAGTCTCAAAGCTCACATAAATACAAGCATGATTTTTAGGAATTTTAAATTAATTTAATTAGTTTCTGAAGTGCTCTTATAAGAGCAAGGTGCTAAAGGTGAGGATTTTTAAAATAATTTTTTTTCTTGTCCAGATACAAAATGGAGATGATAGAAAGAAAAGCTGCTCAGAATATGGAAGGAATTGTACCATTACATAGGTAAGCAAAACAGAACTCCCATTCTGTAATGATGCACTGGAACATTTGAGTATATTGCAAGTACTCTCTGCAAGTGAGAAGAGCAAGTTACTTGGGATGGTTTTAAATTTAAAGATCACTTGTATTCATTACTGTCTGTGATCTGTCTTAAGTTGTTGGTGTGGTTTGTTTGCTTGTTTTAATATAACCATTATTTTGCTATACTTTGTGATACAATGTTTCTATTTTGTTATGTTAAGAGTGGTAAGTGCCAGAATAGTCTTACTGTTTATAGTGCTTTAACATGAAAATGAAAAAATCTCTAGAGCTTGACAGGCTGAATAAAATACAAACCAAATACTGGTTTGAAAACAAGAGTTAGCATTGTATAATGGGTTTTTCTTTCAAAGTTGTCAAGATCTTACTAACTTGCAATCTACTGTTTTGTAGTAGTGGAGATGAGAATAGAACGGCATCCTGGGGGTACAGTGTAAGATACAGGGTTCTTAGTCTAGAGGCAGAATAATTGCCTGTATCTCAGGCAATTCTCTGTCTAAGGCTATTGTAGGATATTCAGTTGTGTAGATGTCTAAAGAGTTCCTAATTTGTTTTTGTTCTATCTTAAGGAGCATCATCTATCTAAAGGAACAGATGTCTTTGCAGTGGTGGTTCTTGAAATTTTAGAACAATGTTGTGTCATTCTTTCCTTCCTCCCACTCTGATTTGCTCAATAAAGGGGAAAATGGGTTTACCTATTGCTTTCTGGGAGAGGTTCATGCTCAGTATTTCTTTGCTGTACGATGCAGTCTCTCTTTTCTTAATTGATTTGCAGTTTTCCAAGAACTGAAAAGGGAAATAATTGTGCAGTTGTAAACACTGTGCTGTGGAAAACAGATTATCCTGGAGACAAATCTTTTTCTGGTGAATGACAGTTATCCCCGTTTTAGAGCCAACATGGCATCAAAGACTTTTTAAACCTAAAATCCTTTCCAAGACTTGAGGTTTAAATTTTCTAAGTTCATTAAGGAAATTGTGTGACCTGTACTTTTGTTTTAGGAAACTTAAAAATGCTGAGCTGGAGATTTGTTTAGATTTGGTTTGGGATTTGTGTGGATTTTCTTTCTGTTGATTGGAATTTGCTAATCAAAAATAAAACCTAATCTCCTTGTATTTTGCTCCAAATATGTTTGGCATATAAGCTGGGGTTTTTTTCATCCCCCCAGGTTTGGTGACTTTGTAGATGTTAGTGAAGGTCCTCATATTCCAAGGACAAGTTTCTGTTTCCAGTATGAGATAACAGCAGCCCATAATCTTCAGACTGACCAGACTGAATTGATAAGGAGATTCCAGGGTGTGTCCTTGCCAGTCCATTTGAAGGTAAGTAATCCATTTTGCACAGGTTTTCCTTCTTTAAATTAGAGCATTTTACATGTGTTTCCATCTTTGTTAGGTGCTGCGTCGGTAGCTAAATGGAATTCATAGTTGAGAGTTGTAGAAAGGGAGGGCCCCGATGGTGACTGTGTTGGATATTTGGGGTTCATTTTCCTGAAACAGTTGTGGATGTGCAGTCAGAGCTAGAAAAGTTTGCATGAGAAGGCCCATGATGTTATTTTTCAGTATGGAAGGTGTTGTTTCGGTTGTATAATTCCTGCATGGATATTTCATCCTGCTTGCCTAAGTTGTGCATGCCAGTCTTCTGACATCTAGGCTACTGACAGTGCTTAAAAGAGCAGAACTTTGTATTTATACTCATGATAAATATACCATTCAAAGAATTTCATGACACCAAAATAAAAAGTAGCAACAACAAAAAATGTCCTAGCTCTAATGAGTCTTAAAGGCTTTGCAAAACTGAAGGTGGAGGCAGGAGTCTATTCCCATTTGTGTTGACTTACATGGTTTTGACCTTGTGGTCTAGCACATATACTACTGTCTTAATTGGGGAAGTTTTCAAGGGCTCCTCAGCTCATTTTTGTGTTCCCTTCCTAAGCATAATTCTCATTTTTGCCAATTAATTCCTCAAGGATTCCACACAGTGGATGAATCATAGAACCATAAAATGGTTTGGGTTAGAAGGGACCTTAAAGTTCATACAGTTCCAGTTCCCCTTCCATGGGGAGGAGCACCTTGCACTGGACCAGGTTGTTCAGAGCTCCATTCAACCTGGCCATGAACACTTCAGGGATGGGGCATGTGATGGATAGACATTTATTCAAGTCCCCCACATGAATATGGGCAAATTTGACACCAAAATTTTAAATTGTTAAAACGGAACATTTGAACTGGGCATTTTTATGGTTTTGTGCCATCATTTCTATACATTTGTCAAATCTATTCTATGATAAGATTATTTTTACCTATGCTAACATCATTTAATGACATTTCACACAGGCTCACCACACTGTGTGGCACAAACTGCTGGAAAGATCAAAGAGGCTGGTAAGTCTCACTAGTGGTGAAGTACAGGTTACCAAATACAAAGGTATGCTCTGATAGAGGACACTTGGTATGATTAGATGTACATAGTATACTCAAGAAAATATCTTTAGGAATGGAAATATTCACAGGTGAATGAAAATCAGAAATCTAACTGCTTGTTTATTAGAGGATGTGGTAGCACTGTTTCTGAGGTCTGTTATTAAAAAACATTGCGCCATTTAAAAAACATATACTATTTGATTGATATTATTTGTTCAGTTAAAAAATACTTGAAGGTAAATGGAACTATAAAATATTATAACCCACAAATAACCAAATAACCACTATCAAGACATACTAAAACACAGGAAGTCTTTGTAAGAATTAAAGAGCAGCTGTTGTAGAGCCTTCTGATCAATAATTTTACTTACTTGTTTGGCAAGAGACAGGAAAAAAAGTACTTAATGAAAAGTCTTCTGAAACTTGTTAGCCATGAATATGTTCTGAGCCTGCCCCATGGCATCTTCCTTGAACTTCGTTTGAATATTCTTGTCCCTCAGATTGTTTAATTTTGGGGAAGATAATAGTCTTTGTAGATTGTCCTTCTTGTCACAGTGACAGTATGAGGGGAGGATTTTCAGGATCAAGGAGAGTGAAATAATTTTTAAAGATATAACAAAACTGATATCTTTCTGCAGGTCACTGAAGAAGAAGATTTGGAAGCAGCAGCACAATGTCTTGAGGCAAAAGATGGAACTGAAGAAGGAAAACCTGTATCAATTTAAATTAAGTTGAACCTCTAAATGTACATAATAAAATGTGTATTTTTACATTACTTGTTTGTGCCTCTTACAAAAATGTGTTGGGTAATTAATTTGAATTCTGTGACCTAAATAATGGATAAGTATAGACACAGGTATACACAAAATGTTCCAGTCCACTTTAAAGATTTCCTAAAAAAAAAAAGGGACTGATGGAGGGAAGCTAATTTTTTATGTGCAATAACTTGCAAGTTGCCCCTTTCCTTACCTTGACAACAGTAGTTGCATGTGTCCATCCATACGTTGTTGCCTACTGCAACTGAAAGTTGAGACAAATATTATCTTAAAAAGATACCCTTAAAAGTATGTAAAGGTGTAATTGCCATTACCAATACAAAAATAGTAGAATGTAAAAGCCAGAAAGGTCTTGGAGTTTAAGGATTTCTTTCTGCTGCACAAGTGCTGTTAAAGATTATTTTCCAGAATAATACCAAGAATTTAGTTCATTACTTGGATCCCTAGTGTACTAAGATTTATTATGCATTTTCTTTCTTTGATATTTAAATACGATGACTTCAATTACA
This sequence comes from Urocynchramus pylzowi, assembly GCA_013397555.1. Taxonomy (NCBI): domain Eukaryota; kingdom Metazoa; phylum Chordata; class Aves; order Passeriformes; family Fringillidae; genus Urocynchramus; species Urocynchramus pylzowi. The sequence continues at coordinate 119,135 of VZRH01006176.1, read as the reverse complement.
TTTTGCAAGGGGGTTTTGTTAGATGTTTTCTGACATTTTGTATTTTCATCCCTAACACATTAAAACTGCTCTCATTATACCAGAGGAAATTTTTATTACTTTTTGAAGTGCAAATATTTTCTCTGAATTTCATCCTAATTATTATTTTTACCATTAGCTGCACCACATGGTTCCTAATCATTTGACACCACAGCTTTGTGAGAGCAGGGTAGTAGTTCAGTAAAATACATTTAGGTATAACACGTCTTCTTAGGATACTTGGAAAACGGATGGGTTTTTTTTCCTCTTGATCAATGTTGCAGAGGACTGTTTATAATGGTATCAGATGCTTATTTTTTTAAATAAGATTGTTGATTCAAAGTTGTCTCAATTTGGGAAGACAGGTGTCTGCTAAGGAAGGCCAGAGCCTCCCCTGGAATAGAGAATGTAAACCCCCTCCCTCCAAATTGCTATAAAATTTAGATCAAGGAGCTCTCAGGCAGAAAATATGGGAGCAGGGATAATGGTCCTTTACTAGGGAAGCAAAAAAAAAAAGATACAAAACAAACAAATGCAGTAGATTAAAACAATACAGACAGAGTCAGAACTCAACCTGACACCCGGTTGGTCAGGGTGTAGTCTCAGTCCAATTGGAACTGTGGCTGCAGTCTTCCCGGACTCAGTCCTCAGGTGTGGTTCTGTTGGAGCAGGAAAATCCTGTCGAAGGAAAGGTGAAGATCTTCCTCTGCTGATCCTGTTTAAAAGGGGTAATTCTCTTTTAGAGCGAAACCCAGCAAGAGCTATTGTGTCTCTCCAGACTCCCAGCTATATCTGTGTAGGAATGCTTGGCTCCTCCCTCTGGGCGGAGCATCTCACAATGGGATGTTAAAGTTCTTATAAGTCATGCATTGACATTCAGTAGCCTGTTATCAGCAGATGTCTCCCTGGAGGGAGGAGTGGTTGTGGAAGAGATAAGGAAAACTGCCCACTGAACAGAAGACAAGTGCCATACAGATGGTAAATGGAATAGTATTTGTTTCACAATCCATGACAAAAGTTTACCTTCAATGTACACATATGCATTTACACATTCTGTATATTTTCATTAAATTGAATTTGCTGGAGTGTAGTTTTGTAGCAGTGGGGGTTTTTGAATATGTTTTGTCTCCCTGCCTGTAGCAGTGGGGATTTGAAAATAATATGTTTAGTCTCTGTCTAAAGTTGTTTATCACCTGTCTCCCCGTGGCAGTTATGATAATCCCAGATTTCCCCTGTCTATCCTCAGAAATCCTGCCCTTTAAACTTGTCTGTCATAATTTGTTACACCCCTTTATCCAGAAAGTTCGCTGTCAGTTACGGTATTTCCCTTTCTGCCATTGGCATGTGACTTTCCTGTTCCATGTTATGTTTACATTTGTTCCCGCAGACCGCTTCAATCAGGCCATTGATTCGTTAGACAATCTCCACCCAGGGACACGCTTCCCCACCCCCCACCCCCACCATAAAAGCTACTGTTTTTCTCGGTTTCGTGCTCTTTGCTGCTGCCACCTCTTCGAACCACCAGCTCCCGTGCTCTGCCGGCACCAATGTGGCGCAGCAGTTTGCAGCTTTGGCTGCTCCCGCTGCTGTGCGGGAAACAAATAAAGCAGCTCGGAGAAGCAAGCAAAGAGTCCTTCCTTTTCCTTTACCCCGGATCCTTCGTTGTTGGTCTGTTTATCAGCAATTCCTGGTGGACTGGAACCCCTGCCAGCGGCCATACTGTGACCCCACAGTGGCAGAGGTGGGGTGCGGCCACTCCTGGCACGTGTGCCGATCGTCTCTCCCATGATCAGTATGCAACGTCACTGTTTGGCTTTGAACCTGTTGTTCTGGTGCTGTTGAAGAAGCAGGCATTGTTTCTTGTCTTAAGAAACACAAAAAATTGCTGTATGTGTTGTTATTTTGGGGTTTGTTGTGGGTTTTTTTATTTTTCTTGGTTGGTTGGTTGGATTTTGTTTGTTGTTTAATGCAATACTTGCCATCTTTGATTAACCCAAGACTGGTGAAATTTTGCCATCTGAATTTTGGGATCCAATCCAGGTGGTCTGTTTTGAATCTTAAGCTTGTTCTATTATAACCCAGAAAGTCCCCTGATGTGTGCTTGCTATTTTGGGTATCCAGAATTCCTCCTGGATTCCACCAGCTGCAGAGGAAGGTGAGAGGGCTGCTATCACTTAGGAATATACCTTTTTTAACCCTGGCTGGAATTTCAGAGCTTTTCTGGTATGTTCTTTTTTGGG
>VZRH01006176.1:74437-116758 GCA_013397555.1 Urocynchramus pylzowi | reverse complement strand
GGGGAGAGGGGTGTTTTTTTTGTTTGTTATGTTTGGGGTTAGAGTTTTTTTGGTTGGAGGAGCAGGAAATTCACCCCACAGATGAATCCCCACAAAAGGGACTTTTGCAAGTGTGCAACTACAATGCTGAAAATGTTGTTGAGGTCTGTAGCAGACCATTCCCTGGAGGTTGTGCATAAAATGGTGGAAGCTCAAACTTCTACAGAACTCTCTGCTGTCTCACACCTTGACTTCCATGGGGTCCAGAAGACAGGTCTTCCTTAGGGAAAGATGTAGCTAGAGGATGCCTTTGAAAAGCATCAGGATCCTCACAGAGCACAGCAACAGTTAAGAGAACTGGGCAATAGTGTTCATTTCTTTCTCACCATAGTGCATTTTGAAATTGGAATGTAGATTGAAGTCTCTTCTGACAATATGGGATTCAGAGCCACATGTGCAGAGAAGAACATCTGTGTTTTTTGGGGGGGATGGCTCATATGGTATTTTGAGTACTCCCTGCCTGATCTGTATTAAGTGGTGGCACTGCTAGAAAAGTCCTGAACATTTCTTGAATGAGTGTGAGAACAAATGGAAGCAGTGCTCAGTTCCCCCGGCAGCCACAGAGTAGCAGGGAGATACGACACTGAGCTCAAGGCCATTTATTTTACCATTTATTTTACTGTTGGTGAATAAAATGCTGAAACTGTCTGCTGAGAAGGCTGTTGCAGCAACTGAGTTAGAGTGATGCTTCCGTTTTCTTTCTGACTTAGGTTTTCTGAACTTCAGCTGAACTGCAGGGTGGTTCCAGCCTGGCTGGCTGTTTGGGGCTGTGCTCAGACACATATCTGCAACTATCACTGTATACCAAACTTAAAGCTATGGGGTTATATAAAATACCAAAATGTATATGTCAAAGCTCTGACTGAGTCTGGATTCTGGCACTCTCCTGCCTACCCTGGGGCCTGGTCCAATCTTCTCCTTTGGAAATGGTCAGAAGGACACCATCATTGATCAGTTCAAAAAGAGATGAGAAAGTAGATGTTGTTATTTTCTATACTGAGCACTATAGGAAACTGCAGGGATTACGGGTGGATAGATGGGCAAAAGATACTGCAGAAATTAGCCAATTCACCTTCTTGGCTATTTCTTTTTATTAAATTTCTGTGTGTAAAGTGGCAATATTTACTCGGCAAAAGAACTGCAGAACCAGCTAAAAGTAAAGAAGTATCTAGGAGGACACAATGCTGCAAAGTGGAGAAAGGGGAAGGCAGGGTCACTTAGGCCAACATACATGAGCAGAAGCTGATACTGGCCAGATTCTGATAAGGAATAAATAAGAATTTTTTTATGGTGAAAGCGGTGTGACACTGGAACATATTGTTCAGAGACCTTGTGAGTACCTCAGCCTTGGAAATGTTCGAGGTCAGATTGGATGGAGCTTGGTGCATCCTGATCTAGTGGAAAGTGTCCCTGCCTGTGGTAGGGGGGTTGGAACAGGATGATCTTTAAGGTCCCTTTGAACCCAACCCATTCCAGGATTCTTTAGTGACAGAGGTAGAGGCAGGAACTGAAGCCTTCTTCCTTGTTGCACATCTCAGCAGTAGCTTCATGGCTTCTCACATTCAAGTTGTTCCTCCTTCTGCATCTTGTTTGAAAGAGTTGAAACTTCTAATTTTTCCCTTTTGTTTACTGGTTTTATCCAAAAAAAGAAAACCTTATATTAAGGTTAAAGCTACATGGTGTCTTAATCCTAGGAAGTGACAGTAGGAAGGTTGAGTAGTTTCAGCTGACACATATAACCAACTGAGAATTTTTTTTTCCAAAGAAATATTCTGTATTTCATCTTATCATGGATTTTGGAGATCAAAAAGGCAATAGGGATATGGTATGACTTACTTAATAACAGAAGGAATTAAATGCTAAGAAAGAGTTGGTTTTTTTTTTTCTTACCAGGCAGTAAAGGTCGTCCCTGGGAAATTGAACACATGTAAGTGATGAAAACAATCATCAGTAGACATCAAGTCCTTTCATGACAGCAGCCAGAACAAGTTTCCTTTTCTATTTTAACTTCTGTCAAAGAGTGGTCTTCTACTGCTTTTTGGTAGCTTATCTAGCACTATTCCACTCAGCATAGTACTTTGTTACATTTGAAGCCAGTGAACTTGCTACATATTTTTTATTAGTATTTACAGACACAGGAACTTGTCAGTATAAAGGTGTTTGATGGGAAGAGTTGACAGTGGGTATTTCTTGAAGAACACCAACCATCTGAAAATGGTAATGCTATCATGCTGTGGTTTTTCATGAGACTTAACCCCAGTCATGGACAGCATTAACATTTTTTCAGAGTGAAAAGAAAACCTATTATTTTAGTATCTGCTAATATAATATCCACAACCTAACTATGTCCACTTTTCTGGGGAATCAGCTATGCAGAAAGCTGGTCTTTAATAATTGGTCTAATATTGGACCATATTTATAATTGCTATCTATTTCTTAAGTTTGCAAGTTACTCACATTTTAAAGAGAGAAAATGTGAGGGAACAAATACTTGATTTTTATGGCATGACTATGAATCGGATGGTGAGGGGAAAGATCTGTTTTCTTCCTTAAGACACCTTCTGTTGACATGTGTCTAGACAGGATAAACGCTCTAGGATCATCTTTGCTTCAGCAAAGTGGTGCTGCTGAATGTGGCCTCAAATGGACAGGAAAATCAAACTGAGCTTCAGTGTCACCTAAGAAATTAGATTGTCTATGGACTCTCCTCTCTTTTGCCACTATTTTCTTCCTGCTTTTTAAAGCCATTTTTTTCTGGAAAGTTAATAAAGTATGCTTTTCTTTACCAAAATATGCTGCAGCACTTTGAGAATTCCCTCTCAGAGCTATGGCTTTGACTTTGGAAGGTAAAAAAGTGGCTTTTCCTTTTTGGTGGTTATGGCCCTCCAGCTGTGTGCATCCTGGGGGAGCCCCTTAACCTAGAGCCTGATTTGGAAAACATTTATGCCCTGCAGCAGTTCTGTCTGAATGTAAATATCACATTCAGTGAGACTTTTTGTATGGGACACTTTTTTGTGAGACCATTGGTTTGTAAGTTTCTGTGGTCTTGAGTGCTCTGTAATCATTCCTTGTACTGGGGATTCACAGGCAAAACACTGATAACAGAAAGAGGTGTTCATATTGATACATCACAATACATCACAAACATTAACCATATTTCCTAGTTTATGGTGAGTACTTTGAATTTTTTAGTTTTCCCTTTTGTTCTTCCATCAAATTACTGTTTCATAGCTCAACTATTCCCCAAGCAGATTTAAGTAGAGATAAGAGAGAGTTTTCAGGACTGGCTCTGTCACTCAGGTTTTGTGACTGTGAATATTCAGGAACTATTTTGACCTTCCACACAATAAATACAACAATACTTTCCTTTTTCTCTACAATTTTCTAAGATTTTTTAAAATTTGAAATGCACAGCTAATCCTAAAGTAAACTGAAGAGACTTTTGTTTTCTCCTAATAACCCATTGACTCATTTCTCCTAAAGAACTGACAATGGAATCTCAAAGAAACATTTTCTGTCAAATTTTCTTTTACGTATTATAAAATTCTATAGAAATTAATAGAAGTTGTACACGCCAAAAGTTTAATCCATCATTTTTCTTTCCCAAATAAAAATGAAGAAATGAAATATTTGTGTAGGAAGTAAAACCAAAAGAGCTAAAATTTGATTAAGCAAAACCCAGGTTGTTACATTCAAAATGTTACACATTCAACATCCTAGTAAGGACTTGCTAATACACAATGTTGCTATTTTTTCTCCACTTTTCCAGACTCTATGCCTAGCAAGCATTCTAGCAAGCATGCCTGTATGCAGAACAACTTGTCTTTTTACATGCAGAACAGAGGTTTTTCCCAGCATAGCACTGACTGATTTATGATTTCTGTTCTCCTCCCACAGCAACAGTTTGTTCCGTGTGAATTCTGGTAAGAGGCATGGTACAATGTTAATGCTAATGTGTAGGAGTCAGTCATAGGTAAAAACCCCTATCACGATTAGCATTAACAACATACAGCCAACAGAAGAACTCCAGAGACTGGAGTATGAGACGTAAAGAACTCAAAGCACTGGATTTTCCCCTTGACATACCTAAAGAAAAAAAAAAAAGAAAAAAAAAAAAAGAAAAAAAGAAAACATATCAAGAAATTATGGCAGAGGATGGAGAAATATCAGAGAGGGAATTATTGCATTTAAATATACAGGAACCATCTGCTGTACATTTAAACCCAGTCAAACTTGCCATTGTTTTAGTTAGAGAGAGAGAGAACTAGAGTGCATTGAGCAGTGAGTGCATTGAGCTTGCTGTGAGCAGTCAGAATACAGATTGCAGTAGGGTCTTGCTTAATTTTGTATCCCTTTAGATATCAGTTAATGAAGACTTCTAATATAAGACTAGTTCCTCAAAATGTTTTAATCTCCCCAAAAAAAGAAAACAAAAAATGACTTGATCTATTCTGATTTAACTAAGAAAAAATGCCTGTCAGGAGAGTTGACTCTTTAACAGGATATGAGAAACAGAGCTAAAGCACAATCATAGTTTCATCAGTATACAAGGTTGATAATTAGACAACAAATATTCCTTTGGATTCTGATATAAATGAGCAGAAAGAAAACCTTTTGGACAGATTTAGTTGCTGGTCTAGAATCTATATGCAGGGCTCCTACACCCTCGTACCTACCTCTAACCAGTAGGTTAGAATGAGATGAATTAATATAATTGTCTTTGTTGAACTGCTTGCTAATTGCTTCATAATATTAACCAGTCCATTAACTGATGCTTTGACCATAAAATTGATGTGCTAAATCTTTTTGACCAAAGTTGAACACTTTTTTTACTTCTTTTAGCCTATTATCAGTTCTCCTCTGGAAACAAACAAGGAGATACAGTTTTAGAAATCAGCAATTTGAAAAATCTGTAAGGAAATCACATAATGAAATAGAAATACACTCAGTAAAAGGAAGGGTAGAGAATCATCATTATATATTTAACTACCTGATTTATTTTTACAACTTTCAGTTACTTACATCAGTAATAAGGGTTGAATTGTTGAGACAGTCTTTCCAAGCAGTTTTAAAAAGGCCTAAGTAATGCCCATTTTGTTCTCCGCTAAGTATGTCTTGATTGAAATATATTTTTCTTTATCTATCCTTCTGAAATAAAGTATCAGCTCCTGTGCAGAGTTCATAAATAGTTGAATCTTGTTTTTCTCTTTTGTCTCCCAGTAACCACTTACAAAAACAACAACCACCTTTTTATTGTTTAATCAAAAAGTAACAGAAGAGAAATGAGAAAAGAGACACTATATACAAGGTCATTTTGGAGATCTTTTTGTGTATGTAAATTTAAAGAAACTGATGTACTTTTATAACTTCCTTACTGTTACTAACACATGTTTTAAGAGGAAGTTAAAATGTCATAGTAAGAGTGTGATCTAATTTAGAGATTTTAGGGAAATTACCTTTCACTGTAAATGAAACCAGCCTCATACATGGCTGCAATATGTGAGTGGCAAGCAAAAATTCCAAGTGAATATAAAATTTTGGTAGGCAGAAAAAAAGTGGTTTAGAAATTTCCAAACCTCAGGTTTAAAGTGATGATTCAGAGCTCTGGTGAGTGTTCAGAGTAAACTGTAAACTCCCACTAAAGCTGGGCACAGAGAGCTGTGGTGTAAGATTTGCATTTGTGGGCAGTGAAGTGAACAGTTTTTAAACCTGTGATAAAATGTTGTGTGTCTATTTGTGGTATGTGTTCGTAAGGTGAGAGACACAGGCCAGGGGAGAAGGATAAATGATTAAAGTATTAATTTTTTTGTGTCTTTTTTTGTTTTGTTTTGGGTTTTTTTCTTTTTGGTTTTTTTTTAGGAAGAAACCAAACCTGTAATTTCTGTCAATAAAAGGTTTATGTCTTACCTAAATTCATTCTGCATTGAACCTTCTTTGAGCAGGCTTTGAATTTGATGATCTTCAGAGAATCTTTTTAACCTAAATTATTCTTGAATTCAATTATTGTGCTTTTAATATCTCTAAGTCCTTAAATCCTTATTCACTTGATGTCAGTCACCTAGTGGGCAAACGTTATAAAGGGCTCAATGCAAAACATCAGTTCCTTTTGTGGAAATGCTAAATTTGTCTTCATTGAGCTTTGGATAAGGATCACTTTAGGCAATAGGACAAGAGCTTTCACACCAAAACTTCTGTCATCTCCAAGTCTACTGCCCCTAGAATATTTGTAGAATATGTTTGTTAATTTGCACTCTCTTAAATATACTCCAGGTTGCTATTCTTTACACCATGCTTCCAAATTCTAATTATTTCACGTCTTAAATGGGTTTTGCTAAAAAGCAAATGTTTTTATCTGTGGTTTGCAGCAGCCATTTGTGGTTGACAGTACTTTTCTCTTCAGTCTGCCTTGTTCAGACTTGGAGAAGGGATAGTTTTGAAACTGATCACTTGAACAATCTAATAATTGTTTCTCTAAAGAAGCTGATTGAGCGCTGTACTTGCCTGTGCCAACTTCCAGCAGTATTGTTGAGAAGTGATAGAAATGAGAGACTTTGGGCAGCACTTGGTCTCTGCGGCTTTACTCCAGAGCCAGCCCTTCCTGGCAAAAGCACAAGGCCATAACCACAGATGAGAATTTACCTTGGGGCTTTTCTACTCCCATGATCTTGGATTTGTGTAATGGAATAGTTTTGCCTAGGCTGCTATACTTGCATTTCAGTTTTGGATTTAAAAGCTGAATAGCACCTCCAGCACTGCAAACTGTTTGGCTTCCATATGCTAAAGGCAGAAATACAAATCATGCTTTATCAGGAAGTGGTGAGAAATGACACGTGTTTCCCTTGCTGAACCTTTGTAACAGCCTTTTGTACAGCTGTCAGGTTTTCTTTACATGAACAAATACCTGTATTGCTCCCTGCTGTCTTCTCAAACAACTCTAAAAATGTGGCCTTGATAGCAGTGGAAACAGTGACCATTTACTCAGGTTTAAATACAATGAAATAAAATCCCCTGTTATTTCCCTTGCAACATTAATAAAGGAAAAGTTCATAAGATCTGGTGTGGCTTTCCTCTTCCCTTTTCCAGCACCGTCTTTCTTCCCCTATAATCAGAACAAAACATGTATCCTTCCTATCTTATGGGCTAACCTCTGGTCACTAGGTCCCATTCACTCATCTGCTTTTCTGTTCCTTCATCTGTTGCACTGACCTCAGATAAGTGTGTGTTTTATTTTCATTTTCAGACTTCATATCTCCTTTCACTGCTAGTGCCTCCATGGAAGCTGTCCAATTAAAAAGTCAGATTCCCTTCAGAAGTATCATCAAAAGTATAATTCAAAGTACTTAGTTAAACTGTGACAAATGCTTCTTTCCCCACCTGTACATTTGGACATTTTTGTATGTACCTAAAGGTTCTGAGGGGATTTACAGTAGTCCACTGAAGGATTAGAAGCATCTAGCTCATTAGTCAGGTCCTGTGAATCTTAGCCAGTTTTGCCTCTCCAGTTCCAATGACCAAATTCTTATTTACTTATTGCCTAACTGGAGGGGCTTCTTTGTCACAAATCTGGAATAAAATTCAACCTTTTGTCCCTGGATTGATAGGAAGAAGACATGCAAGCTTTGGTAGTACTTCCCAATATAACTTTTTTTTTTTTAATGAAAAGTATGTGCAGCTTAGGAAAGTAATGCCAACTCTGCAAAATTCAGTAGCCAGTTTAGAAAGATAAAAGGTGTTCTCCAAACAGCAAAAAGAATTCAGAACTTGCCTTTTGGGAAGCCTTATCTGCTGATACTTAGGGTTGTGCTGTTACCTCTACCAAGTCCTTTTCTGGTGGGAGGAAAGGCAGTTCACCAAGGCCAGAAATCTGCAGTGCTCATACATGAGTATGTAAACTCACAGTCATGTTGGAAGAATCATGTTGTGATAGACTCCAAGCCTGATGCTTTGGTAGTGTGAGAGTGTCTTTTGAATCTTTATTGCTCTGCAGTCATGGAAAAACCCATTTTTTGTAAAAAATGAGACCAAAATGGAATGTAGCAGTTTCTGAGGTCTTTTTAGCTTTGAATAGCAGAAATCTAATTTTGACTGAAAGAGAATAAGAGTTAATACAATTAACAATTCTATGAATGTTTTAATCACCTACAAAAGGCTGTTACATATGAACAGCATACAAGCATCCATTTTCAGATACCCTGTTTACATTTTCAGGAGGTTTTTAAGTCTTCTCATCTAATGTCTCAGAAAGTAAAGCTATTCTTTTAAAAACATTAAAAAGATATTGAATACAGGTTTTTAAGATACTGGGAGAGCTCCAAAGATGTGTATGTAGATAGGAAAACCTTTTCTCTGTCAAAAACTTTCCTGTATAATAAAAATATGCCTCCACTTTGTGGCTCAGTATCTGGATAATCTATTTTTTCAATACTAACTTTCAGCTATTTTGCTTGCTCCTTTGTAAATTAAAAATTACCATATTGAAAAGCTAGTAGAATAAATTATTGATTGTAGATATTTACTGCCAAAATTTCAATCCAGAGCAAATTTTTATCATCAAATAAAACCTTAGAGTTTTCACCAGACAGGTATTAATGCTGAGATCCTGTTTTGTTGATATGATTAGGGATTTCAAGAAAGCTATGTTGAGTTCTTATATTGCCATTTGAATCATGTTAATTTTAAAAATAATTAAAACAAACCATAGTAAATTATGCAAGTCTAATAGGTATATTTTAAAGAAGGCATTTCTCTGCTGCTTATTTATGAAATGAGAACAAAAACTTGATACATTATCCATAACTACTTTGTTCAAAATTAAAAGTCACACAGTTTTCTACACCTCAAAAATGCCTCTGACAAGCTGTAGCAAGACAGTAACTGCAGATGCATCATAAAACTCTTCCAAGTAGGCAATTTAAATGCTGTAGAAATTCTATTCTGTGTTGTATGGTCTTCTAAACTATTGACCTTTGAACAAAAGGAGGAGTGCATGAGCTAACAAGCAGCATGCAGGCACCTTTCCTGTGTGCGCAGTCCCACCAGATAAATGAGGCAACATGAAGGTGAATTCAAAAACAGCAAGAGGGCTGCCTTTACATTCTCTGGAGGCTGTGCGAGTCTGGATGGCTGGAGGCATATTCCGTAAGGATGCCTGCTAGTAGGCTAGAGTATTTCTGCATGTGTGCAAAAGCTTGAAGTTCAGCCTCCCTGTATCTTGAGTCCTCTAAGCCTGCCCTAGGGGCCCCTCCCTTGGCCTGGTCCTGTCTCCTTTAGCACACAAGCTTCTCATTTTTAAAGAAAGAGTGCATGTAAAAATAAACAAACACCAAAGAACCAAAGCTGAAAAACCTACCTGCTATGAGGCAGTGTCTTTACACAGAGATACAAGCAAAACCAATGCAGCAAGAAGGCCACAGACTTCCTTTGTTCCATCTCACAGGTTAACCATGATCACTCAGCTTGGCTTTGTTTTGTTTGTTTTTTTTTTTCCTTTTAAAGAAGAGAGAGAGCAAAAGAGAGAGATAGAGAAAGAAGGTAAATGAAAAATGAGGCAGGAGAAGTTGCCACAGAGATGTGTTGGTCTGGCTGTTGGTCCTGATAGCCTTTCAGCATGAGTTAGGTGAAGAAAGCCTGCTCCAAGCAACTTGAGACCCTTTATAAGTCATGAAGGTGACTCATAACTAACCGACTTGCCTTGCTTTTAGTAAATCCCCCGCTTTCCTTTTCTTAGAACAGAGCTTTATAAAAAAAAAAAAAAAAAAAAAAAAAAAAAAAAAAAAAAAAAAAAAAAAAAAAAAAAAGCAACCACAAANGACACCCCAAAGAAAACAGAAAACAGAAAACTCCAATCAAATTGAGGATTTTTAAAAAATGCACCATGTACTTTCCTCGCCTCAGACATCTTGACATCAGCCTTTGAAATGAGTAATAATAATAATAATAAATGCAAATTATTGTTTAGTGGTGCTGGCACACTTAAACAGGTCGTGGGTATGTTGTGTGAGAGAGAGAGTTCATGCCAGTATCTTCTGACTGAAGAGGGTGTTCACTGTGGTGAGGTGTTTCCTACTTTTCTCTATATTCCTTTTACATCCAGGGCTGTCCTGCATGAACTTTTTGTGTAACAATTAACCCTGGCAGATCTAGGCAAAAAACCCCCAAAAACTCAAGAAATGTTGAGAGATACTGGACATCTGTAGCTGGAACAGCTGCAAAACCTCTAAAACCAGGGACATACTTTAGTGAAATTAGGGTATATGTGGAGGACTGTAAACCAGTGGGTTGTGGAAACCTGTTACTAAAATTATACAGCATTTTTTAACACCACTGAAAGACCACTGCAGATGACTGGAAAGACAGTCTAAATGGACAGGAGATACAGTATTATGCAGTCCTTAGGTTCTGAATGTATTCCCTGAAAAATCTAGTCTATTTTAATTTCCAGCAGCAAAAATGGTGGCTGCTACTGCCTGATTTTTCTCAGACACTGAGGTTTGTATATTTTCAAAATTAATACATCTTCACTCTGAATACAGGATCTTTTCCCCTTGAGCTTTGGAAGTTCTATGGTGTTTTTAATAATATTTTCTTTCAGATCTCACTAAGATGGCTGAAATACAATAGTTCCATTTACCTACCACTGAAATATAAGGGAAAAATTCTGTCAAATCCCATCTTAAACATACTGTTGTTCTCTTTGTTTTAGGTGTGTGATTACAAATGTCTTAATTTTCCCCAGTAAGCCCACATAAGTTTTGGGTGTTTGTCCTCAGACCTGCACTTCCATGGTTCCATCAGACCCTCATTGCTCATTAACAATGGGATATGGTTTGGCTTTCATGGTTATAGAGAGGAGGTTGAAGCTGAGACTGAAGCTGTGACGTTTCCCTGACACATCCCAGGCAAAGCAGCTCTTGGAAACTAACAATTTTGTCTCCAAGGCCTCCTGCTCTGGGAACACTGCTGCTGTCCATGCCGTTGGAGGAGAGGAGGGTGGTCAGCTGGGCTGAGCTCTAGTGCTCATGCCTCTGGATAGGTGGGGAGGCTCTGGCAGACACCTCTCTGTGTTCTTCCTGCACCTGTGGCTTGAAACAAGGTTGGATTTCTCTTGGGCACTTACTGAGGATAAAGAAAAAATCCTGAGCTACTTGGTCCTCTTCCCCAATGATCTTCTCCTATGTGGTACTTGATGTAGGGCCAAAACTTGGGGCCAGATTTTATGGGAAGGAAGTGTGAGATTAGACACCAAGATTGTCTCCAACTTGATCATATTACAAGACAGTTTCTTAATTTTTACCTAAATTTTTCTTTTTTTAACTTGCTTGATTTGCTTGATTTCAGTATAAATTGAAAACCTATACTCCTAAGGAGATGAGACTTAGGAAATTATTTTGTATGTCTGTGAGCATATCTGTTGGTCTCCTCTCTAATAACTTGTAATTAGGGATTAATTTGAACACATTTGATGATGAAGGAGTATTTCGAGGATATGAAGCTCCTACAATTTCTGTGAAAACAAATGTGGAGATTAGAAAAGACGTTATTAAAATTCCCTTTTGTGGCAAGGATGGTAATTGGAGTTCAACTCTTATTAAATATCCCAATTTTGCAATTCTATAAGATTTTGTTCATTTTGCCACTCAAAAAATGACCAGGTTTGTAAGGGATTATTTTAAATGCATGAAAACACCACTTGATACATTGATTGATACAGAATTTTATGTTAAACAACATATATAATCCTAACTTTGCTAAGAAAAATATGCACAGGTAAATTAGCAGGATAACTGTTAACTAGGTATTAATGCCTAATTAGGGTTAGACTGTTTAGGGTTCTGTACATGCATTTGTTTGAAGGCAGGTAGAAAAGCAGCTCCAAATGTTCAGGCCAAAGATGCTGTGAGGTGGTCTGGTGGCATTCCTGTGGTCTGGGGTGCTGCTGAGACTGTCCCAAGCTCTCTTCCTGCTCCTCTGGGTTTCTGTCCCTAAACTCTATTTTGCACCTTTCAGCAATTATCAACTTGGTTCTGCATTTGAGTATGGTGCAGCACAATTTCCGGGGGAGGATAAACACTATTTGTATTTCCAGGTGCGTTCATATGATTCCAGTGGCTACTCTGAGGCCCAAATCAGTATCACCTTGTAGGAATGTAAAAAAACCCTGGAGTCTTTCTAGTTGTCCAGCTTACATAGAAACATAAATCTCCTGGATGACAAGGCAAAGATGCTTATGTTTCCTGTCTTCTGTGAGCAATATATTCATACAAGGAATAGACTCCAGTCCAAAACTTATGGGATTCATGGTGAGTTTGAGCTAAGCATAATACTGGTCAGACCCATACACTCAGCACTAACTTCACTTGAGGTAGTGGTTAAGGCTCAAAATACCAGAGACAGGAGCAAATCACAATTTGGGCTCTATTTTCTAATAGACAATGGAGGAGGTGGAAATGCTAGAAAGGTGCTTAATGACAGAAGTACCATTTTCAAACAGTTTCTTCATGAGTAACTGCAGAGCTTTAAAATATGGGTCACCAGAAAAGGTAATAAAAATCAAGAAGATATAGCAAGCCTCTCTTTTAATTAGTTGTATTTTTTTCAGACTGTCCAGACTTATTTTCTCCCTTTTGAAATAAGTTTTGTTCCTTAATGAAGCTTTTTCCATTGAAAAATTCAAAATTGCTAAAACTTGTCTTTACAATAAAAGCTGCCTGTCATTTTTTTTTCAGTACCCTTTTAATATTTACATGGAAATGTTGACATTTATTAGACAATATATTTTTGAAGAAAAGTTCCTTAAATGTTGCAATTTCAGTTAGCCAAAAAGTATTCTATATGGTTTAATCAGTTATTGTCACACTGTGTAGTCTAAAACAATTGAGATGAATGTTTGAAGCTTTTTAAAATCACCTCTCCCCATTCTCCTCTATTCCTTTGCCGCAGTTTCTGGCACTTGAAGTTGTGCAATCCTGGGCCTTAAATTAAAATTAATTGCTTTTATAGGAAAATATGGGTTTTTTTGTGGACGCCAAAATTCTGCCCAAGTTACTCTTTAAGTGCCTACTACTGTGATAATGAAATTGTACTGATGCGCCAAAGAGAAGACAGAATGTGATTGCTCAGATCTATCTTCATTTTCTGGAGGAGCTTTAAAATTGATGAACAGTGCCTTCTCTTTCTTGTCTGTTTTCTTGTCCTTGCAATGGAGATCCTGCTTTCTAAATCTGCCACAAAAGCAAGATGCTCTGCAGGACCTACTTGGAACTTGTCTTTTCTGAGGACCTAGAACTAGAGCCAGTGCCCCAGGAGATGTGCAGGCTCAGGAAAACCTTGTGGTCCTCCTCCACTCATGTCAAAATGGACAGTGAGGAATCCAGTAGCACATACCAGAATAGTAAATAGGTGGTGCAGATGGTGGAAGGCAGCTTGGAGGGTGTTCCAGTGAAAAACTTGGACATCAGAATTTGAACAAGAACTCCAAAGTCCCCATGCCCAAGCCCTGGAAAGACACAGCAGTGATGGAGAAAACTGCTTGAAAAGCTGGATCCTATGGAAAACAGATTTCTTCTACTTCTTTAAAGGAAAGACTCAGACCCAGAAAGCAATGAAAACTGGAACTAGTAAGCAGTTTTTGATACAAGAAGGAAATGGATATTAATGTGAATTGCTTTTCAGATTAACTTTAAAAAGATGTTTTTTAATGCCTAAATGCTCTGTGCAATTTTTAAGTGCTTTGAATTGTACCAGACATCAAAGAATAATGTTTGCATTTATATCCTAATGTTAGGTTTCCTAACAGTCCTCAACTTACAGTTGGAGCTTGCATAGTTTCTGTATGTTTTCTTTATTACAGCTTTTCATTCTTAAAGGAGAACCAGGCTTTCAGTTATTTTAATTTCTAGCAGACTGAGACACAGTCCTTTATTTTTCATTATGTTTATCATCCATGCTTTTTCCACTTTGTTTCTAGGAAGGAAGGGACAACATAGCACAGGTAGAAGAGAAATCCCTGCTGGGCTTGGCAGGAGGAAAAAGGAGCGAGGAGAGGGAGGCGCTCCCTGTTTAATGAAATAGCAAAAGATGCTTTTGTAGCAGAGTTCAGAAAAGTTGAAATTCCATGTGTCTCCTCATGAAGAACTTATTAGAGCTTTCCTGTTCAGCTGTATAATATAGTCTACAATTGCATTAGGCATTGAAAGTATGACTGAGGAAGTTAATCATCCCAAAAGTATGTTTAGTCCAAGCTGGGACCACAAAAATATGTAAGTAACCTTAAGCAGGGATGTTTTATGTTTCTATTGCTTTTTTTACCCTTGGTGTTGGTAGGCATGGGGCAACATGACTCCAGCTTGGAGAAATGACCTTCACAAACCCCTTAGGTCCCTTACTAAGCTAAAACATCTGATACGTGTTTTAGTTGGGATCACAGCTAAGCCTTAACTCAAAACTAAAAGAGATTTTTTTCTCTCATCCTAGCCTAACTGTCGCACTTGTATTTTCACAGAGAAGGGGAAAACAGAAAACTCTGACTGCCTTCACTGTTGTGGAACCTCATTCTATCTGTAGGCCATTTACTACTGTATGCCTTCCTTGTGTGGCAATTGAGAGTAAGTGCCCTGAGTAGTCAGAACAGTATCTGTATGATTTTTATACAAGTTACACAGAAAAATGTGTAGGTCACAGGTAAATGCCCCCAAGGGCAGACCAGGTATCAAATCCTTCAGTTCTTACTTCCTTCTGAAAGGTCAGAATTAAATTTTTGGGAATCAGAAGAACATTTCTATAAATTATTGATCACTTAAGCTGAAGAAAACTGCAAGTCTGTGGAATTTATTTTATCAGAAGTTTTATTGTATTTCTGAGGGTTGCAACTGTGGGATTTTTTGTATAAGCCAGGTTAGTGCTGTGAAAGAAATGCTGTATTCTCTTGTTCCCACCTTTCCCCAAATAAGTAGTTTTAGGTGTGAAATTGGACCAAGGGACATCTGGCTTCAAAAATAATCACTAACTGTTTGAACTTACTGAAATATTATTATATTCCAAAAGTACATGGTGACATATCCTCAGCAAAAGTGTGGGACGTAGAACAGCAGTTCAGAAGTTATGAGAATGTAAGACTGAATACAAAGTAAAAGAATGGCAAGCCTCTTGTTTCCTCACAAGAGAAGAGTTGGCAGAATAGGGGCTATCTGCAGCTTTTTCTAAGTGCTACTGGAAAGTCAAAAATCCTTTCCCTGAAATAAGACCTATTTTGCCTTTAAAGAGGATTCACATGCTGTTCCCTCCTGAGCTGCATCTGTGTTCTCTTTGGCAGTTGTGTTTACTCACTTTGCCCTATGGTCAGATGCAGCAAGATTAGGTTGATCTTTTAACTGAATTTCCTTCCAACCTGATGTTATTCAGCAGTTCCAACAGGAGAATTCAGGTAGAATATAGCACAGATAAGGGATTTCTTGGAAAAGAATGCAAAACTCACAGGTAGTAGACAAAACATTCTGACAGATGAAGTTAATGGTACATATTTTGGGTTTTGAATCTTGAGTTTATGATCACTGCTTATCTCTTGTTATGGTGTAAGTTAAGGACCTCTGATCTGTCTTCTCCCCTTTATACTGCACATTTTATCCATATGGAATATTAGAGTACTTCTAAGTGAGTGTTTATTTTGATAAGCCATTATCTGCAGAACATTAAGAATCATTAAGAATTCCACAGTGCAAGGTATTCTTACACCTCCAGAATTTCTCTTTGTCTAGATGTCTAGGAAAATTTAGATAAGGATTATGAATTTGCATTGTTTTATTCACAGCTCGTAATCTGTTGCAGTCTGCCCATCTCTAATCATCCAGCAAAAGACTTCAGCAAGAACTAAATCAGAAATATCTACCATGAGTTGATAATTTAGAGCTGGGTCTGAGCTCACAGCACAGCTCTGTTTCAGCAACATACTAGAACATACTAGGCTGCCAAATCAAGAAGAAAAACAGATATTAATTTTGTAGGCTGAGAGAGTATGCTAAAGTTTTGTATGAGAAAAATATTTTGTAGCTATTAGAAAAAGCAATGTTGTAAAGAACATGAAAATACCCACAAATATTTTCTGTGGATAAATAAATTACCCAATGAGTAGAACAAAAAATTTATAAAGAAAAGAAACCCTCCCCACAGCCACTGCTGTTTCCCACTGAGACTGTTTTTCTTTGTTGTAAGACATGCAAGGCTACAAGTGTGTAAATATAACATGTACTGAAAGGGTTAATGGAGTTTATTTCCTTCTTTTATACTCACAGGAAAATGACTTAGGTAAATTTCCTGAACGACAGAGAGCTGCATCACACCATGAAACACTCAGCTGACAGTTTTATGGCAAGAAATTGAAGGAGCAGCTCTGTGAGATCTTCAAAGACAATAATGTGGGTGGGGAACTTTTACCAACTATACAAAAGTTCAAAAATTTCTGAAGAAGTCAGTCTTCAATCAATGATTTTTCTTTCTGTAAAGTACATGGGATTTTGTGCTTTTTTCTCCATGATGAATATTTCCTTCCCAGGGTACCCTTGTGACAACATTGGTTGGTACCTCAGAGAAATGAGATTAACGAAAGAAAAAAGATTGCCTGGTAATATAGTAGTAAGTATTTTTGTGTCAGAGAGAGAGAGGGGTGTTGAATGAAAAATTACATGTTTAGATGTATTCTATGCTTCTCTGTGTTCCTAGGAAAACAGAATAACTTTATAAATTGTTCCACAATTTGTATTTTCTCTTTTAATGTTAGTAAGGTGTATTAATAAACATCAATGAAGTTTATTAATAAAGTAGCAGTAGCAATAGTAAGAACAACAAAAAATAGTTTACAAACGCATTTGCTGAATCACAGTCACTAAAAATTTTCATTAGATACAAGCACTATGCACTCAAGAAATGAGTGAATAGGTAAGTAAAACAAAAGCAACACATAAACGAGTGGAGGGGGCTTTCAGGGAAGTAACACACCTCTGAGAAAGATTTTTAGGCAGGAAAGTGTCACAAAGTCATAGCTGGGAGCAGAAACTCATTGAGTAGGGAAGATGTCACTATAACCAATATCACTATAACTTCACTTCTATTTAGCTTTTTAGAAGAAGGGAAAAATGGGGTCTACCTCTTCTGGGTGGGCATCCTGGAAACTCATGGCTGCAGGGAAGACAGGGTGTTTCAATGCTGTGAGGAGCTCTAGAGCTTTTAATCACAGCCTTCTCTAAGTGGCAGTGGCAGAACTACAATAACCAAGCCTTGAGGATATAACAGCATGTGGTGCCAGCATCAGGTTGTTTTGGGAAACCAACTAATAATTATGTACCTAGAAATCATGTTATTACATCACATCTAACATGACCTTCAAAGGAGAGGCAGTAGTCTTCAGTGGGGCCATCACTTTTGAGTCACAGACTCAACAGATTTCTTCTCTGTTGGAGGGAGGGATGAAGCAATATGTCTGTTTTGTTAGAAAGAGAGCAACAAAACCCTTCACTGAGAAAAGTTACAGCTGCATGTACCAGCGCAATCTCTTTAAAAAAGGACATGGTAGCACTGAGGACTGTGAGATGAGAGTCCTTCCTCACACGGCCAGTCATGTGTTGGGTTAAACACTCGTGTCTGCTAACAGTAGGATCTGGATCATCTACATTTCTGGAACTAGAGAAGAACAAATTAAAATACTACAGACCAGAGCTTGCCTCAACACATATGAGCAAACACATATGAGCAGAGAAGTAGCATTATACCTAATAAACTGACTGACAGTGTGACAGTGTAGCAGAGTATATCTATCTATCTATCTATCTATCTATCTATCTATCTATCTATCTATCTATCTATCCATCCATCCATCCATCCATCCATCCATCCATCCATCCATCCATCCATTTCCACGTAGGTTGTAGTTCTATGAATATTTCAGTATTTCAAGCTACCTCAGCCCAATAATGGCTAACTTGGACACATGGGTCACTGCATGAAAGTGAAGTGGAAGTGAGATTCTTCAAATGTGATGCAGTTGAAGGTCTGGGCAAATCAGTGGCTGCTTCTAGCAGCCATCAAATTGTGGGCAAGTATTTCAATCCAGAGAATGGCACACAGGAATGGTTGATCCCTGCTTTGAAGTGCAAAGCCCAGGAGAATGGCTGGCTTCAGAAGAGACTCCATAAAACCCTGCATAATGGGGCACAGCAGGGACTGAGGTCCTAGCTCCTCCAGAACTGCTGGAGTTTTTGCTAAGGCATATTAAAAGTCCTACTTTAATTCAGGGCTGTTTTGTCCTGAGGCTTTAATTTAGAGCAGTTTGGTCTGGAGGCAGTCCTAGTGGAAGGGAAGTAATAGTCTGAGGCCAGATGCCTCAGTGAGCTGAGCTCACTGGGAGGGATGAGGCAACAAGAAACCAGAGGAAATGCTGCTCCCTACTTAGTAAAAGTCTTTTGAAACAGAAATGTTTCCATGAGGCCTATGGTCATCATAAAATTGCACTATATTGCTGGATTCTTGACCAACTGTATGTGATGTCTCCAAGAGCGAAAGCTTTGGTCAGAAGCAAAATGCCAGCATATTGACTTAGAAGTGGTAAACCATTTTTTTCCCCGTTCATGTATTCTCCATATTAGGATAATTTTTTCACTTTCTTTGTGTGCAGCCATGAGGGCTTGAAAGCTTCCCTGAATGAAAACTGGAACTGTGATGTTATTACAGAATTCTTGAGTCTGAGTTTGCTAAGGAAAACACTCAATAACCCAACACTTCAGGGTTGTGCTCTGCCCAGCAAAATGTAGCCACAGCAGAACCTCATTCTTTTAGCTTGTGCTCCTTTACCCTGCATTCTCCTATCCTGCAAGAAGAACAGGTGGCAGAGTAGAACAAGGAAGATCTGGTATCAGCCAGAATATTTACCTCTGTCATTTCAGCTCCAGACAGTAGTTATCAGCTACTAAGCACAAGTGAAACTTTGTGGGACATAGTCCCTTCTAATAATTTAAAACATCAGACAACTGTGTTGCTGTGCATTGGATGCTACAAAGAGACACATTGGTATGAATTTCTAGTTTTCAGCATGCAAAAGAGCATTTATTTGGCCAGAGTTTGCTGCCAAGGCAGAGCTGGTGAGATGGAAAGGATAATCTAGTTGGGAGAGATGAGACAGATCAGTAGCTGTAAAACCCCTTAACCCGAGGGAAGATAGTCTGAGATGAAGAAGCTGGTTGCCAGCAAAAGTCCATTCCTCCTAGGACATGTAAAGACCTTGCTCAGTCTGCCCTTGGAGGTTGAATGTAATCATTGTGAGGGGGTACATTAACATGTATTTATCTGCTCCGTCTCCACCCCAGCCCATGGTGGTCTTTGCTGCAGGTCCTTGGATGACTGTGGGTACTTCTCAGAATGCTAAATGCTAAATGCGTCGATGAATAATTTTCAGAAAAAATAAAACAACATCAGATGGAGGCACAGTAGATCTGTAAATTAATTTATGATTGCAGAAAATGTACAAGATTACAACTCATTGACACACATGCACATACACTTCTTGCCCAAGATCCTAAAATCCTTTTCTATAGGTTGTATCTACATTCTAGCATAAAAAGAAAACCTTCAGGTATTAAATGTTACATATTCATCTGAAATTTCAGCATTTGAAAGATGAACATTTATAAAGAACAGCCTAAAATTAACAACAAGAAGTGTGTCTAGTATTTTCTTGCCCTCCACATAGATATCCTTTTTTACAAGTGACAGCTGCATGCACAAAATTTAAATTTCTGAAGTGACTCATGAAATACATGCAAGATCTGTTTATGACTTCTTCACCTTCTTAAACAAAGAATGCCAAACCACTGAACGTTAGGAAGCATTCCTACTTCATTTCTTAGAAGTTTTTGCTGTTCCCCTTTCTAACGAAGGCTGCCGTTACAGTCATAAGTCAAGAATGATTCATATAACACAAGATAAGTTTACATATGCCTAACTTTGTGTACTTTCACTTATTCATAAACTTACACACTCATTCTTGTTTTAGATTTTATTTAAATCCTGTATAAAGATGTGTTCGTTTACTTACAGACACAGCATTTATCATATTGCATGGACTTTTGTACATAACATATGTTGCCTGGGCACTTGGATGCTTTATTTTTGAAAAAAGCAGACATTTAAAAATGAACTCTAAAAACTAGCTTGTCCCAATACATGTATTTTTGTCTCCTGTATGTCATACTAGAGACACATGGCTTTATTTTACATTTACTGTCCTAATTTTACTGGTTTAAGCAACTGATAGTCATTTGTATAGTAATTAGTTTGCCCTATTGCAGCACATGGTGACCTCACAGATTTGCCAACACAGGCTACTGGATACTCTGAAATCCCAGTAAGAGATGCCTAGGGCAGAGTTTAACTATTTCATATGAAAACTAGAACTGAGCCGGTCTGGATGCATGGAAAAGGTCAGTTCTTGCTCAAGATTTACTGCACATGCAGGTGAACATATAGGTTAATGGAGTCCTTTGTTGCAAGCAATGTTTCTGGGACAATAATTTTAATGGACTTGGGACTTCGTACAGGAGCAGTGATTCTGAAGTCCCTTTGGGCCATAATGCAAGCAGGTTTAGGTCATTGACAAGGGATTAATCTCATGAGATGGACTTCAATGATATTGATATCTGTGTCTATGTTAGTTAGATTCTCTGTACAGTCTGTAATTGGGAAGAAACATATTTTTTTGGACACAGTTCAATCTGGTTTAGATTTCTACTTTAGATGGAGATGACTTATCATCTAGAAGACCTACTTATCTCCATTACTATGCAGAAAACCTACACATTTACTTCAGATGCTCAGGTCTACTTATGCTAGACACTACATTTTTTCAGACTAATCCTATTCCTGGAGCCCAGGCCAAGTCACAGATTAACCAGAAGAGCCCAAGGAAGTGCACTAATCTCAGCATCCTCCTGAAGCGGGGGTTATACTGGTATAGTAATTGAGACCCAGTGTTGACTATCAACTTTAGTGACATGAACACAATTCCAAAGTTTTTGTAGAGTTATTCTAAAATATTTCAGGTGTGTATTAACAAAATTGATTTATTTTATGATGTTGCAGATGAATACATGAATTTGCTATAACATGATCCAAACAAGGCTCTAAGATTCCACAGTTAAAAAGCAAAGAAAATGTCCAAAATCCATTTATGAAAGCTACTACATGGACTTTATCAATTTGCTGTTTTATCTACACCTGGCTCAAAAAAATCATCTGAGTAAATGTACCTGTACCTTCTGCAAAAGGCTGTAAATAAGGAGAAAGGCTGGACATCTTCCAGCGCAGTGATGACTTTCTTGACAGACAGTGATTGCAGTTAACTGATTAGTTTCTTATTTACGGAGTGCAATGCAAAAACATTTATCTTGATCTAAACATCAAAACTTTCTGTGGATGTTTCTACATATATAGAAGTCCAAATTATTATAACCATATTTGAGCCCTTAAAGGCTTGACATATCCAGATTATCAGATTTGTTTGGAGTTAGTAGACTGGATTTACTGCCCACTTGTCTGCTGCCATAAGCTAGCAATGCCGCAGACATTAAAAAGGCGGATAGGGAAGGAATTTACTCACAGCTTTGCAGAAGTACACGTTATACCCTTATTTAGATGTGCCACTAAGGACCTCCTCTGATGTTGCATTCCTACCGCCTGGTAAAATAGGTAAGACAATACACATGGGTATTGAGTGCAGGGGATACTTTCTCTTACATTCTGAGCTGTAAACAAAGGTTGCTCCATACCCCACAGCTCAGAGCACTGTGCTATGAAAGCAGTTGCACTACTTGAGTGTTTCTGGCATTGCATATTCCTGAAAGACTCTTGCTCCCCTTTTTTAAACAGGAAATGCCACTCAATTTTATCAGATTTTTAAAAACAGAACTGTGTTTTAGCCACAACATTTTTTCTGTGAAACAAAGCTACTATATTCTGACTGACTTCTGAGACATGCACATGCGCAGGGAAAAAAAAGCAATAATTTTTTAAAGAAAAGTCTAAAAGTCTTTTGGATTTCAGCAAAAGTTAGAATCAAAGAATCAGAATATTCTGAGTTAAAAGGGGCCCATCAGGATCATTGAGTCCAACTCCTGGCTCTGCATAGGTTACCCAAAGCATCCCACCATGTGCCCAACAGTGTTGCCCAAACTTCTGGAACTTTGTCAGTTTTGGTGCTGTGACCATTTCCCTGAGGATCCAGTTCCAGTGCCCAACCACCCTCTGGGTGCAGAACCTTTTCCTCATATCCAACCTAAACCTTCCTTGATGGCTCCAGCCATTTCTTTGAGTCTGGCCACTGGTCACAAGAGGGAAGAGATTAACTTAAGGAGTAGGGTCACCTAGAAGGACTTGGAAAAGGAAAGATGCTTCATTCCAATCAATTACATCAATGGAAGTCTGAGATTCTCAGTTCCTTCTGGGGGGTAGGCTACTAAGAAAGGTAATTTGTCCATTAAATATCAAACACATGAGTAATATTTAATTTAAAACCACAACAATAAAACTTTTGGGTTGGCATACATGTTCCTACTTATTTTTTAAAAGCAGTATGACTTTTCCTTTGGAACAGATTTGCTAAGAAACTATAAAATAAAGCTAAACAGAAAGAAATGCATTATCATCTGGAATATATAATTAAATTTAGCACTGATGGAGTAGGAAGCCAGGGGTGTAACATGGCATTCACAATGAACAGTGGTTACTCATTAGTTGCATGGAGTCCTAAAAATAGTTGGTTATTCAAACCCACATTAACTAGTGTCTTGTGATCTTAATACTAAAGCCCATGGGACACAATACCATAAGAACAGCAGGTTCTATTTTGTCTGAATATGATATAAAATTTAAAAAGATTGACGGCAGAGAATGAATGGATTTATTCATGCTGTTCCTACATATGTATCGTAAGGTTGTATCTATTGAAGACTCTCATTTGCTTCACTGTGTCTTTGGAAAATCTGGATCCATATATATGAAGACTGCAAATATGAACTATTTCTAAGAACAAAGAGTTTATATATATATATATATATATATATATATACACCTTGGTATGATATGTGCACTTACTCAGAGACACTGTGAAAACATACTGCTAAATTCAATAGAAAATCTTGTGTAATCTTATTTTTTGTCACATGCAACTATTACTTATTTTTGGTTTTCCAATGTCTCAACAGCTAGAAAAATGATGTAGAGACAGATTTCTCTATTTGAAGTAGAAAATGTCATCTGGGGTTTTTTTTTTTTTTTTAATTTTAAGTAAATTTGGAACTCAAGTAATATCTCTTATTCAAAATTAAAAATCAGGTCCCAGAATGAAAAACTAGTTGAAGCGGAAAGAATATGGAGTCTTACACAAGTGTCACTTCTTCATGTTTCTGTTCAAGAAATGAATCTGATTTTTGTAGTGGCCTGTGGTCATTTTAAGTTGAGAATCTCACCGGTGTGGGGATGGTTTGACAGTTCTTTTGGGAATGTTACAAGGAAAATCTAAAACCTCTCACTTTTACACCTTTCATGCTGAAACTTTTGTTTTATTATGAAATTACTCAGGGTTCTTACCAGCCATAGGGGAAGAGTGTGCTCCCAAACTTGTCTTCTGCTCTCAGAGAGAATGAAGTGATGTCTTCCCTTCATTTCTCCTGGTCTACAGGCCCACTATAGTGGTTGTGCACACAGAAGTGAGAACTGCTCTGTTCAACGTGTAAGATGACAGTGCATCTATTTTGTTCTTGTGAAGCATTAAGTGTAGTAAAAGTAATGATACCTGTTCTCGCTACTTTTTTTTATTAATTCACTATAAATTCCTTGAATACACTTAAAATTATTTTATTCCAGGAGCATGTCCAGATAAAATATGAGGTATTTCAGCAATATTCAGCGTGTGTAGTTGTCCTTAACATGACAAGAAGTGTCCTACATCTCACTTTCACTCCTAGTGCCCTTTTCAGCAACCCGCTTCTTTGAAAAATAGTTTAACGAGCTTTGGAAACTTTCCTGTAGTCATAGAAATCCTGATAACAGCACTTGGCTTCACGTGAAAGAGGAATTTCAGCAAACCTATTGGGACTATTCAAAAGTTTAAGGTAGAGTAAATCTGTTTGTAGGATCAGAACCTGAATTTCTGCAGGATCCATGGAGATCACCGTGCACATGAAAAGACAGTGAAATGATTTTTTAGATCCCTTGTAACAAACCCTTGAAAAAGGCTATTACCTAAAGAACATTTATATCTCATTTTTGGCTGGTAATCTGTTTCCTTCTTGGGACCCACACCCATAATGAGTAATTTTTTTGTATTTTAAGGCCACTAAATCACAGATGGAGAGAGAAGGCAGTGAGAGGACTATTATTTCCTTTGGATAACTACATGCCATTAATTTCCTTTATAATTCCAGCTGTTCTTGCATCCCAGGGTGGAGTTGTTTTACTGTGTGATATATATGAATAGTGTTCAGTGATCATTCTGACTCACTAAATGTCTTCATCTCTTGAAATCTGCTTACATTAATTTTTGCAGATCTTCATGCTTCTGCCACAAAGAGACAAAAAAACTAAATCAAGTTTGCCACCAAACTACAGGCAACAATTTTAAAAGCATTATTAATTTTGTATATATTTATGAATAAATGTATCCTTTTGCTATTACTGCAGTCTTAGAGCTATGATGAAACAACATGGCTTACACAGAGTGGACTTAAAATGCATACAGAAATAATGGCAAATGACAGCTTTGACTTAAAAAGCAACACATTTTTTAGTGATTTTAAGCCCAGGGTGTCTGGAACAACATCTCTGGTTTTGGCTAGGGCAGGTTGAACCACTGCTATGATTCATCTTGGCAATTCTCAGTTGATTTTATACATTGAATGGGGATTCCCACTGAACAAGGTAATTCTAAAAGAGTGCTAAAAAGTGACTTTCTGCATCTCAGCAGATTTCTGATCTCAGCCCTGTTGTGAAGATCAGGACTTTATCATCCCACATGTGCATCTGCTGATGTGTTCACTCTGACACTCACTCATGTTCCCTCAACCTAAACCTGGGGGGGGGGAGGGCACTGAACTGTGCAGTGGGGGGGCATGGTACCATTTCCATGAAAGACTTGACTTCTTACTTTCATACTGTTTTCCTCATTGTCCATACCTTCTTTTCCTTTTCCAAAAATCTTCATCAGAAACAATAAAAAAAACCCTCTTTTTGATCTCACCCTCTTGGCTTCCTGAGTTCTTTATCCAAGACACTTTCAGTCATTTACCAGCAGTCCTGGTTAACCGAGAAAGGTCTCAGTTGACTGGAAATTGGCAAATATGTCATTTATCTATGAGAAGGGCTAGAAGGCATATAGGGGCAACCACAGGGTTGTCAGCCCGACCTCAGTGCTGGGAAAGGTCATGGAGCAGACTATCTTGAGTGCAATCACACAGCATGTGCAGGACAGGCAGCAGATCAGACCCAGCCAGCACTGTTTGTGAAAGGCAGGTCCTGCCTGACCAACCCAATGGCCTTCTATGAGCAGGTGACTTGCTCAGTAAATAAAGGAAAGGATGTGGGTGTTGTCTTACCTGGACTGTAATAAAGCCTTTGACACCATTTCCCACAGCATTCTCCTGGAGAAACTGGCTGCTTATGGCTTGGACAGGTGCATTCTTCACTGAGTTAAAAAATGTCTGGATGGCCAGGCCCAGAGAATGGTGGTGAAGGGAGATAAATCCAGTTGGCTGTTGGTCATGAGTGGTGCCCCCAGGGCTCAGTAATGGGGAAAACCCTGGTTCACCTCTTTATCCGTGATTTGGATGAGGGGATCGAGTGCACCCTCAGCCAGTTTGCAGATGTCACCTAGCTGGGCAGAAGTGTTGATCTGCTGGAGGGCAGGAAGGGTCTGCAGAGGGATCAGACTAGATCAATGGACTGAGGTCATTGGTCTGAGGTTCAACCAGCCAATTGCTGGATCCTGCCCTTAGGTAACAAGAACCCCAGGCAGTGCCACAGGCTGGGGACAGAGTGGCTGGAAAGCAAGAAAAGGACCTGGGGGTGCTGGTTACAGCAGCTGAACATGAGCCCAAGTGTGCTTAGGTGGCCAAGGTACCCAATGTCATGCTGGCCTGTATCAGTGATAGTGTGATAGTGCGGCAGCAGAATCAGGGCAGTGATTGTCCCTCTGTGCTGGGCACTGGTGAGGCCACATCTTGAATCCTGTATTCAGTTTTGGGCCCCTCACTACAAGAAAGACATTGAGGGGCTGGCTAAGAAAGACAGAGAAGTGCAACAGAGCTGGGGAAGGGTCTGAAGCACAAGTCTGATGAGGAGCAGCTGAGAGAGCTAAGGGCACTCAGCCTGGAGAAAAGGAGACTCGGGGGAAAACTTCTCACCTCTACAACCCCCTGACAGGAGCGTATAGCCATGAGATGATTGAGTTCTTTTCCCAAGTAGCAAGTGACAGAACAAGAGTTGTGCAAGGAGAGATTTAGGTTGCATTCTAGGAAAATGTTCTTCCCTGAAAGGAGAAATCAAGCACTAGAAGAAGTGTTTAAGTCACCATCCCTAGAGGTGTTTGAAAGACACATAAATGTGGCACTCCAGGACATGGATTAGCAGTGAACATGGTAATCCTGGGTTTACTCAATGATTTTGGAGGTCTTTTCCAACCTAAAGAATTTTATGATTCTATCTAGTTCCCTCTGCTGTCAACATTTCAGTGACTATGAAGACTGTCAAAACTGTCTCTGGAAATTTGGCTTCCTGAAGAATTTTCAGAATTCAACAAACATGTGAATACTAGAGGAGACACACTGAGAAATAGAAATCAAAATAGTGCTGTTTAAAGCAGCATTTGTGACTGACATTCTAGCACTTTTGATATGGAGCTGTTTTTTTAGATCCAAGAAGTAAATTAGGACATTACCGCTGAAAGCTAAAAGCAGATAAAGAAAATGTGTTTCTTAAATGCAAAACAGATGAAATTTCATTGAAAAGCTGAATTTGAGCAGATGAACTCATGTGTGCTGCAATCTTAATCTACTGATAAACCAGACTGAAAATCTGGATGGTCATGAGTGAGCTGAAGCATGTTATAGCACATTTGCTTCCTGTTTTTTCTTTGTATCTACTTTTCCTCAAACCCCCCCCAAACACTGGGTCTCATCCTGAAGAGAAGCTGAAAACACCTCTAGAGTGACTCTTTGCATGTGGAAGGTCTTAGTGTAGACATAGCTGATAAACTAGTGAAGCGAATGTTTGTCCTGGGAAAATATTCCAGGCACATTTAAACTCAACCTTTGCTTCAAAGTGACTATTTAAACCTGGAGATGGAAATCTGTTGATAACATTCCAGGTTATAGCAGAAAAATTAGCATCAAGCTTCTCGGTCTGTCTTGAGAAGTTTTTTACTTTCTTCAATCTAGAGCATGGGTGTCTCTTGTCTCCCTGTGAGCCTCTCAGGGACCCCGGCCAGCCCTGGGTCGGCAGACAACGGGGTGGGGGGATGGAGGGGGTGGTTCCCCCGATGCGTCCGACAGCAGGGGGGGACACTCTCTTGCGCCCCGATGGCAACTAGGCTAGTCGCCTTTGCAGCAGGAGAGACACTGGAGACAATGGTAGAGAAAAAGGCCGACTCTCAGCAGGGGGCTATTCCAAGGTTTATTCAGAGCTCCTGAGGGATTCATGTAACCTCAGGGGGCCTCCTGCTCAGAGCACTGGGGAGGTATGCCAAGGTCACATTTAAAGGGAGGTGGAAACAAAAAGTAGATAACGTTTGTTGACCAATAAGGATGCTAAAGGGATGAAATATAAAGGAATGGACATCTTGAACAACATATAGGATACTTCTTGGGAGTCTGACTCTTGGCCTCCAGCTAATCACATGACGGATTAGGCTGAAGGTTCTGGATAGAGAGGATGGGATGCTAAGTGACTGACAGAGGGTCAGGGCGGGGGGTTTGGGGATGATCTCAACCCAGGAGAATGATAACACAGGTATAGGGAAGGGGTACAGTTTGGGCTAAACTACTTAGGAAAACTAAAGGAATACCAAAAAACTATTACAAAGTATTACAAAGTATTGCAAAATATAAAAGCACACTACAACACATGGGTAGGGATATTAACCTCTCTGCTGGGAATGGAAAAACAATGACAATAATTGTCCTTGGCTTTCAAAATACTTTTGTATAGGTGGTAATGATAATATATAGGTGATAATACTTTGGTTTAGATTATTGTTGCTAAAGATGTATTTGCTTTATTTTGCTCCTCCAAAAAACCAAATATTTGGCTAGAAAATGGACATCTAAAACTATGGCACATGGGTTTAACCTATGCTACCTCAGGGCAGGCAGTTTTCATTCCCTGCAGAGACTGTGTTTCATTCAGGAAGGAAAGTATTTCAGTGATCTCAATAAATACAATACGGAAGATCACTGACTTCCTTTAACTTTCTCTTGAAGACAGTGGATGAGATACTTCTGACAGCAGCTGCTAAATCTGCCACACCCAACTGTGTTGGAAAAGAGTCAAAAAGGAATGAGGCAATAACACACAAAATACTTAGCTTTTGTAAGAACAAGTATAACTCCTTTAAGGGCCCTGTTCTTTAGGAAGTGTTGCCTTCATCTTCTGTCAACTGTCCATGGGATTTAGTATCTGGGAAAATGTCAGCACATGGTCTACAGGACAGTCATGCAAGGGAGTCACCTCCTACTCCACACCTCTGAAAGTGCAAATGGTGGCAAAAGAGAGTGACAGGGTCCACAGGCAGGTTTTGTTGGAGCTGATTTGTGCCTGGGGCAGATATTTGAAATGAGAGACCAAGCTTGATGTGGGCTTAACATTTCTCTTTGTAAACCTTTAGACAGGCAATACTAAAAAAGTCTGCAGGAGGGTAGGCACATCACAAAGGGAATCTAGGGAGTTATAGACGCTTATCTTTTATTACCAAAAAATACTGAGACAAACAATGAAACAAAGAATTTATAAAGCCCTACGAGTACAGATTAATTAAAGACAAATTCTGTCAAGCAGTTTCATTCATGAAGGTGAACTTGGTTTTGTGCTAGGAAATATGCTTGATTTTACACCTTTTTACACTTTCTTACATGACATTGCCATTAGTAAATTGTAGAAAAATTGTCTAGATGAAACGGCTGTAGAGTGCAAAACTGACTGGAAAACTGTTCTTACAGAGTATCAATTAGTGATTTTTCACCAGAAAAGGAGAATAAATTTTCATTAGTGTCCATGATAAAGAAATAGAGAACATTATTCATATTTACAGATTACACAAATGACATTAGAAGATAGCATTAAAATTCCAAGTGTTCCTGGTAAACTTGAGGAAAACGTTTTGAAAAGGGTGCTATACAGTAACGACAAATGCCTGGTTGTGCCTTGAAGATCAACTTTCTGGTGTTTTTACCATGTGTTCATCAACCAGAGTATTTCTTTCAATCCTCATGCTACACGAACAATACAGAAAAATTGGAGAAAATTTAAAAACAAGCAGCAAGAATAGTTGACCTCCAAAAACATGTGACCTACAAGGAAATAGTAAGGATCTGGAGTTGTTTAGTCAGGAAGGGAATGACAGAGGTAGCAATTAATCAGTTTTGAAAACCAGAAGAAAGAGGAAAAAAATAATCTGTTCTCTGTGTTCTTGATTGTTAGGATAAGAAATAATAGACTCTGAGGTAGAAGAAAAGATAGACTCTGATGTAAACTCTTTGAGTTAAGAAGCCTACACAAAACCCTAAATAATTTCCAACAGGGCTTGTATCTTAGGCTTATGCCATATATAAAGCCATTACTGGAGATTTTTCAGATCAGCTTTTAGGAATAGCAGCAGTTCTACAGCATTTGGAGCGGGTGAATAGAATAGATGATGTCTTTAAACCTATTCCTCTCCTGGTTTCTGTGGTTATGTGATACAGCTTTAGATAGACAAATCAGAAGTTGCTGCTTATAGAAGTATTAGTCTTGAATTTAAGAACAGTTTTTTGTGCTTCCTGTCTCTATGGTTAGAAATGACTGTTTCTGTCTTGCTCTGGTTGGGGACAATCATGCTAATATTTAACCTTTTTTTATGTACTGGTAAAATCAAGAACCCGTAGCCTCGCATGGCAGTGTTCCTTCTGACTCACCATTATCAGAGCCTTATGTGCATTAATAAGCCATAAACCCCTTGACCAGTCTTACCTGGGGCTTCCACCCACAATTGTGGCTCCAGGAGCTCTGTGTAAGATCAGCCCCAAGCCTTCTCTCCCTGGCTGAGCTGGGATCATCAGCTTGGGTACAGCCTTGCCTTGGCCTTTCTACAGAGCCCTCTGAGCTGGGGGACCATATGCTGTGGAAGGCAAATTTTTCATAGCACAAATAAGCACTGTGGATGCATATCAGGACAGCAATAATTTCTGTTTAGACAGGCAATACATATACGTGGTTTTGATCCACCTCTTCTAAGTGTAAACCTATGAAGTACTCATTTTTATGTGACAATTTTGGCCTTTTGCTTATGCCGTGCCTATGGTGAGGATCCTGAAGTATTTCACAAAATGAAGGAGGCAAAAGGAGACACAGAATAAAAATCTTAACATGGAGAATGTATTTTAGATTATAAATTTCCCAACCATGTCAGGATTTCAAAAATGCTTTTTTTTTCTACAAATGACATCAGCTTGGAAATAACCTATGACTTCTCTGGATAGAAGATATTAGTACAGACTCTTGATCGTAGTATTAATCAGATTTTTCGCTTCTGTTATGCATAACCTTGGTAGTACAGACAAAGTGAAAAACTACAAGATTAAATAACAGGTTATGTATATAAGGCAGACACCTAAATTAGCATTTAAAAGCATAGGCATTAAATTCCTGAGGGAAAACAGAAAAACTGCAAAGAACAAATGAAGCAATGTAGTTGTATTGTGAATTTTAGTGTAGTACTTTCCAAAGTCCTTTTTTAACTTGGATGTATATGCTTACTATTTTCTCACTCTTTAAATCTTGTTTGTGCTGCAACTAAAACAATTAATACTGACATTTAGTAGACATGAAATGTTTATATACATATTTTTTTAAAGAAGGCTTGAAGAAATTAGGAACAGAAATTATGAAAAAACCCTAACCCTTTCTATAGCTAAATGTTCCCTTTCAACATCAGTCTTGGAAAATATTACTTGAGTTGTTTTCCTCCTCTTTGTAAGTTTTGGGTTTTTTTCACTTATAACCTTGTGACTGTAAAAGAAACCAAATACTCACAGGAATTGAAAAAAAAAAAAAAAAAAACAACAACCCGAGATTTACCAGCTCTACTTCAAAGAATGAGGAAACAATGGAGAAGTAGAGAAGCTAGGAAAAAGCTGTCTTTAAGCTGTTTTCCAAGGAAAAATCCTTATATATCAATCCTTATCAAGACAGAAAGCGGCAATATTTGGATTTTCAGGTATGTTTTAGAGCTGAACTACTTATTAGTGTTTGTTGAATTTTTGATGATACTGGAATGACTTGAAGTGCAGAATTAAGAAGCATCTGGCACTTGTCAGAGCTCTGTCTCTCGAAGCAAACTGTTCATTTACAATCCATTTATAGTAAAAGGTTACAGATACTTTTTCGGTATTACAGAAATAATAAAATTGTAAAATGTTCTATAAAATTTCAATACAGCAGTAGAAATGATGTTCAAGAAGATGACACTGATTGCTGAAGAACAGTAACAAACAAATGGGAAAGTTCTGATCAGCGAAGAAATGTATTAGGTTTCATCGTGTGGCTGTCTAACAGATATCTGGTTGCACTAAGACCTTTTTTTTTACCTAATTTATTCATGTGGGGTTTTTTTTCTAAAAATAATAGGTAAAGTTAGTTCCTACCAGTTGTTGATTCAGCCTTACTTTCTTACAGACCTATATTAAGATGCAATTAATTACCCTGTGGGTGTGACTGTATGGCACAAATTTTCTATCAATAAACACTTATTGGGCTCTTGGACAACTATTATTGCATAACTTTTAATTTGCATTTCTTCCTGTCTCTTTAAAGAGAATTAGAAAAGAAACTATGCATTTCCATTAGGCAGCTTGTAAGATGCCAGGTCCTGCTTAGTGGCCGGTGTTATAAGTGTGGACAGGGATGTCACACATATGATATCCATAATTCTGCAGTAACTCTTGGCTGAAGGAGGCACAGGAAGGTCTCTTGAATCTGCAAAATGAACTGCTTCCACTGGGGATTTCCAAGCACCTTGCATTTCATATGACAAGGTGTGAGCAATGCATCCAGATTTAGTAACCACACTGAATCTATTTCCTGCACAGTCTAATTGGTAATGCTGCAGCCTGCATCCCTAATATTCAGTATTCCTATAGTGTCTAAACCCAAAGGATTTTTTTTTTCTTCCTGTACTGATATCACCAGTGCTTTTCAACTGCATATATTACTGATCATTTTTCAAGTACTATTAGCTAATTGCTTTAAAACATTTTTCAGTATAAAAGTCCCCTGCAGACCTACACATATGCTCATAGCTCTGCTCCATATGCTAAAGAAGAATAATTTGGGGGCAGCTCTGATTAATTTTTAGGGGAGAAAAGCCCTGTATCAAAATGTCAGAAGGATTGCTCATAGAGTATAATTTTTAAAAAGCAGAAGCTGCTATTTCTTGCTTGTGAAGGGTCACTTTCCAGCCCCTCTTAGGATTGTCCTTTCTACATACTGTGATTTATCTTTGCCATCTTTAATAATTCAACAGCACCTTTTCTTTCCAAGCTTAGCATGGCTTAACTTTCCTCTTTAGTGTCTGGATATTAAAACAGAATTTTCAGGCTCAGGTGATTCTCTGTTTATAGTCACTGGTATATCCTCTCCCCGGAATTTTTAAATGGATTCAGTTTTGATGATTTTTCTTACTGAGAAAATCCTTCAAGTAGAAAAAGATTGCTTTTTCACAATTTAAAAATGGGACCTTCCCTTTAGCAAAAACTTTTTGTGTTGGCAGTTTTGCTCCATATAGTAAGTCATCATCTATTATCAAAAAAATCTTCACAATTTTAGTCATAAAACCTCAGTTTATTTTCTTATCATTTTGCCAGTCTATGATCAGTAAAACCAAAATTTTGCAAGTTGGTCATCTTCCATCCAAAAGTTTTGTTTTAGTTAATTATGGTAATAAATGGCCATGAAGATGCATCAGTTGTAACTGAGGACAGCTTTAAGAGCTGAACCTGTGATAGCTGGTCTGAAAGTTTACATTTGGATCATAGGGCTAGATTAACTTTGGAATGAGATGGATATTTCTGGTTAGTCCTCCACTGTTCTTTTGAATGTTCAGTAATCAGTATAGGAAGGATTTCCCCTATAGTAATTAGTAATTTGGAAAAAGAAAAAAGTGTCTCAACCACAGGAGCAACCTTTTCAATAAAATTTCCTTTTAAATGTTAAACAGTCTGTACAACAAGTGAGTGAAGACTTAATCAAAAGTAAAGCATCACTAAAAGGCAGTTTGGGGAGCTGGATTGAAGCCAATCTACCACAAAAAGCACACCACATATAGTTCTGGTATATGAAAGATTATTTTTTGATTTGACAGTCTTTTGCCTTTTTCATGAGCTGATGAAAATTCAGTCTCAAAAAATCAACTTCTAGTGTTATTACTACACAAAAGTTGCCTTTACCACAAAACTACAGTCTTTCCTGGTGCTCAACATAGACATGGTCATGTAAATACAAATTTCTACCTTTGGTTTACCTACTGCAATTATCTTTGTATCTGAATGATTACTTTTGTCTGCTTAAATACACACTAGCAACAGCCAAGTTTCCATGACAATAAGGCCATACACTTAATTTTTTTGCTGGTTGACGTCTGTAGTCTATCCCAGTGATAGGAGCTTTAAAATGCAATAATCTTGTGAGACAAAAAATGCTGAACCAAATGAAGTGATATATTTAGAATTCTTGTAGTTATGAGGTGTTAGTGATAAGATGCAATTGTGAATCTGCCCTATTCTAGAGCTGAAGAAAAAAATTTCAAATTTTATGGCAATATCAAAGTTTCCAATTTGATGGCAGTATAAATATGCTGATTCTTGCAAAGCTGTCAAAATTATCCAGTGTTTGTTATTCAATCAGTGTTTATTTTAACATGGAGGCTTTTACTCGATATCAATTTGAACACTTTCATCTTTTCATAGTTTTATGCATTATAAGGAAAAAGAGTTTTTTCTCTATAGCTTATAAGATTTTATTTCTAAAAATAAAGCATCTTTTCTTCTTTCTTATTTGGGACTTTTTTTTCACTGACTTTGATGTTATGTTGTTCTTTTATATGTTTGTATCTTGTTTTTTTCTCTTACTTGAGGGAGGACTGAAGCACTGAAAGGGTTAACATCTTGCTTAGGGCTTACTTGACCTATTGGTAACTTGCGGTGGGGAGCTGCGGCTGGGCTGTGTCAGGATCGGCTTCATGGTTGGTCTTGGGTTTTCTGCACGGGCTGTAGGGGTTTCTGGTCTCAGCCGCGCCGGGGGGAGGGGGCCTGACGGTAAGATCTCCACAGCTGCAGCCAGCCTTGTTCTGGCTAGGGCTCTGTCGCCTCTCCTGTCTTCTTGCTCGGCAGCTGCTGGGGCCCGGCTGGGCCAAACGGGAGGCGATGGCGGGGGACGCGGCGGGCGGCCCGGGGAGGGGGGAGGGGTCTGGATGAGACCGGGGGCCGGGGCCCGCCACTTCTTCGCTGATTGGAAAGGAAAGAGAGAGTTCCTGGGTTTTTTCGTCTTTAACATGTGTTTCACAGGGGCGTGTCCAGCTTCTCAGTGGTTCAACAGACTGTCAGTTACACAAAAAGTTTTGCATTACTTACCTGAATTTCCTCTTACTCCAAACCATGACAATCTCCCAGTGTCAATGACAAATCAAACCAAGGTGTTATGAGCAAGTGCTTATTTTGCTGCAAAGCAGTTATGCGTTCCAAGAAATTATTTGTACTCTATACAGAGGTAGAAATCTGTACAACATGTGATAGTATAATGAAGACCTTTACAATGCATTCAACCAGGAGTATATAAATACTATATAAAATAATAAATAAATGTGACAGACACCACTTTAATCCTCACATTTCTTAATTTTAGTGTAATTAATTTTACAGCAGTTACAATTATGCAATTATGCATAATTTTCAAAGTCTTAAATCTCAAGATAAAGAGCTAAGAAAGAAAATTAGGGCCTATAACAACATACAACTATGAGGCCAGTTGCTCTTAAATTAGTAACTCATACTTCTGGCATTTAAGTTAAAAGCTACTGATAAAACTGACACTTATTCTCTGTGTACTGCTACTAAAGTGGTGCTAAAACTTTCATTTGGCCAGTGGATTTCACACTTTCTCTCTAATATCAGAGGAACTTGACCTTGGAAATTTTAGTCACTGATAGAAGACCTAGAGTATTTTAATATGTTACTAATTTTGGATTTTTTTTTTTCCATGTTGATGTTCTTGGAAATTGTTTAGCATTTCTCTCTGTTTTCTCTTGTCCTGGTCCTAGATGCTATTTGCTTGAGGCAGAGACAGTCTTTGTCTTCTGTACATGGTACTCATCGCTACAGGATTCTGGTGATGATGCTTGCTGGTAGGGGGCTGCAATTCTGGTGTGTGCTATTGCAATACAGTTAAACACATATATTCACTCTTCTTTCTGAAAATTAGGCCTGGTCATCCACCAATAAATTATGCTGCATGGAGATCTAGCACACTGTAATGTATTATATATTCAGTTTTCAATTATCAGCTCATCCAATTCCAGCTCATCTGCAGAATGTATTTGCTCATGGTTAAAGCTTTTTTTCCTCCAGCATATTTGATTCAAATAAAGGTGTAAAGTATTATAATATTTTATTATTGGCAGCAATATCCTCTCAGTATTATAATATTTCATTATTATAACCAGTATTATAATTATTTTCTTATAACTGAAGAAGCTAATTTCTTTTTACCAATATCTCACTTGATGCTCCCTCCAATTTTCTGCAGTAATTTATAAACAGGACAAGAGGACACAAGACTTCAGCTAGAAAAAAGTTGTTCAGAAGAATGAAAGTGCCTGGAAACATAATTGTATTGTGGAAAAACCAGTCTGTTTCTCAGAGCACCTGAAAATTTGAAAAC
Organism: Urocynchramus pylzowi; assembly: GCA_013397555.1. NCBI lineage: Eukaryota > Metazoa > Chordata > Aves > Passeriformes > Fringillidae > Urocynchramus > Urocynchramus pylzowi. Next base: position 80,506 of record VZRH01006176.1, on the reverse strand, counting down.
TCTCCCTCTCAGTAGAGCTTGTTATTGCCTGTCAAATATTTTAGGTGAGCTATTCTTCAGAAACCTGAAGACACCAGATACTAACCTTCTAAATATTTTTAACAAAGATTGAAAATTGCATATTTCTGATAATCATCAGTTTTTTTTTTCTTCAGTATATGCAAAGAATATTTTATAGTATTAATAGTTTCAAGTTTCAACCAAACTGATATTCCAAGGACAGAAAGGCTGTACAAAAATTGTTTTTACTCTGATTCCTCAACTTCAGGATCCTTAGATACCAACCAGAATCTGCTGTATGTTATGGTAGTCAGATTGGTGAAATTATGGAGCCCTCATCCAGATGTTGTGTTTCTGACTGTCAAGAAAGCGGTTCACAAGTTGAACATGAATGAGCAAAGTGCAATGAAGGAAAGAACCACCCATATCTGCTGTATTAGCAAAAGTGTAGTCAGCAGGCTCAGAGAAGCGATCATGATCATTCCCTTCTGATTAGCATTTGTGCTGGACTACTGTGGCTTGTTTGGGGATTCCCCAGTACAAGAGAGACACTGACATACTGGAGAAAGTTTCCTGGAGGGCAACTGGAATGAAGAGTAGGCTGTAACATGTGGTGTACCAAGTGCTGTCTTTGTTCTGTGTTGAGATAAAAAGGCTGAGATGGGGGGATTTTAATTGCTGCTTTCAGATAGTGAATGAGCAAGTATAATGAGGAAGGAGCCAGAGTACAATTTCTGTTGAACAGTGAAGGGCTGAGAGATATAGAGCATAAAGAGCAGTACAGAAAACTCCAATGAGATACTAGATTTTTTTTTTTTTTTTTTTTGCAATAACATTATTCAAGTAATAGAGCAGATATTCTAAAGAGATTGTGAAATCTCCAGCCTTGGAGGTGTCCATAATTCAACTAAGCAACTGGCTCTGAGTTCATCCTGCTTTGAGCAGGCCTCCAGAGGTCTTTTACAAGCTATACAGATCTATAATCTTTAAAAAAGTCTCTTTACCTGAGTAAGACAAACTTTTAAAGTAAGACTCATCAATATTTTTTTTTACCAACTATCATCTCTTGGTGCTGAGGGTTACAATATAGTAAACATGCTCATCTATCTATGATAAAGCTCTGGGTGATCAAAGTGAGAAGCACTTGCACACTGAACACTTCTGAGTGCAAAGCAGTTCGCTGATACCATATGTCACATGCTTTTTGGGACAGCACACCTTTGAGTCATCATTATGGTGATTATAAAAAGAGAGTAAAGTCTTCCAGTCCCAGGAAGCTGCTTTGTTAAAACGATGGTGGAATAGGAGTCTTTGATCTGTATTTTCCAATCATGTGAGTCAGTACAGTCCCTGTGATGGGACTGTTTTCACTGTGGGAAAGCATTCCTGTACAGAGTCAAGGAGTCAAATGGGTTTTTCAATTTCCATTTTTAACCACTCATCCCAGCTGTGTATGAGAAATTGTCACAGTTGCTCAGTTGCAGTATTTGTGCCACTTGGCACCAAAGAATACTCAGTGAACCAGCAGCAATATCCTCTCAGTGAACACCTGCAATTTCTTTACCATGGTAAAAATTCTTGAATGGTATTATGAGTTACAGTCTCCTGAAGATGCTGATTCGATCTTTTCTCTCCAAATATAGTTTTCCATCAGAAAAAGAAAGGGCTATCTATAGCTGAGAGGTCTTGGCAGTGCTCTAATGTGCCAATTCTTTCACATAAGAGCATTTAATATATTGTCATAAGATATGACCAGGATGGAATGGTAACCACTTTATTCCTTCTCTGCAGTAGAAATCGCATGGACCTTCTCTGAGGTACTACCTGCTAAATTCCCATATCATGGCCTCTTCTTTTCAAGAAGTCACTGCAGGACCCCAAGAATCGGGCCACCCATTGCTCACACTCTAATTTCTTTCTGGTTTTTGTGTGGATGTGTATTAGCTCTATGGAACTTGTGGCAGATGATCTATGTAAGCTTTGATCTTATGTGGTCAGGCTTGAAGTTCTCAGGACAGAGAAATATTGCTAGTTTCTATGTTTGGGCTCTAAGGTAAAATGGGTTCAGTGCTGGCCAATCACTAGTGCGCTCACTAGAATGTACTTACTCATTTCTTGCTGTGAGATAGGATTAGGAGAAAGGCAAAGCAGGCTCAAAACTTTAAAAGGGCATAAAAAAATTGTTAACAGTAACTAAGAGTCATAAGAATCAGAACAAAACATTCAGAACACTTCCCCCTATAACTTTTTTTCCCTACTGATAGTGTACAGAGACAAACTTAAAATTTTCAGTCAGTTTACCACTTCTAGAATAGTCTTTCTTAAGGTTATTTAGGGAGAGAAGTCCCTCTTGTTAATGTTATGGAGATTTCTCCACAAGAAAACAGTTCTCTTGTGGCTCTCAATTTCCATGAATAGCAGCTGCTTGGAAAAATCTGCGACTGCAAAGTCCCTCCTATTTTTTCACCATTTTTCCCCCAACTGTGTCTATGGGCCATGTCAACTTATGGGGTACTAGTTCAAAGATGAGCTGTTCAAGAGCAAAGGTTTTCTTCATCTGTCTCTGGAATCATCTTCATCTCTGAGAACAGATGTCTTCTTCTCTCTCTGGGGGCACAGGGTCTCATCACTCTTCTCTCCTCTGTTCAAACTTCTCATGAGATCACAGCTACTTCAACATTTGCTTACTTTAGCATGGGGCCCTTTGCCTACAATTTGAACAAGTCATCTCCTCATACTTGCATGTGTTACAGGGAAAAAGAGTCTGATGTATCAATTACATCCTTCTCCATAGCTTTACAAGAGGATTTCAGCCCTAAGATCAAGGCATCTCCTCATCCCTCCCACCTGGGACTTGACTCTTTCTTTACCGACTTTTGGTGTCATCATGTTACTCCTCTAAATGCCTGCACTTGTCCTTTTCTCTCACTCGAGCGAGGATTGAAGCACTGAAAGAGTTAATATCTTGCCCGGGGCCTGAAGATGCTCATGTGACCCCAGCTGGGCTCCTTGGGGCAGGAACTATGGCTGGTGGGGACAAGTGGCTAGGATTTCAGCAGCCAGCATGCCAGGGCTTATGGCTTCTCCTCCCCGCTTCCCGGTGTTTGCGGGTGAATCTCAACGGTGGCAGAATCTTGGCCGAGCCAGCCTGGCCTGGGGCTGCTTCTGGGGCCCTGTGGACCCTGGCTCAGCCTGGGTTGGGCAGCAGGGCAGGACCTAATGTCAGCAAGATGTCATCAGCTGCGGCCCAGCCCTACCTTGGCTGGACGCCCCGTGGCCTCCCCTCCCCCGCCTGGCCACCAGGCCAGGAGTGGGGAGAAGAACCTCTCTTTCCAGGCGCTGGGAGGAAAAAGAGGGAGTTTCCGGGCTTCTTTCATCTTTAACATATGTTTTTCGCAGAGGCGTGTACAGCTTTCCAGTGGTTCAACAGACTGTCAATTCCCAAAACCAACCACTGATTGGTTTGCTGTCAGACATGGAGGAAACTGCCAGCAGCCTCTCCCAAAACATCACTTCCATGATGCAAAACTAGCACATGAATTAAGCCAGCAGTTTCTGTTAATACAGAATTGATCAGCTGGTGGCTTTTGATTAGATCTGATTAAGGCTTTCTAATGTAAACTGAGTGTGACCACAATGAGCTGAACAAACCAAAGTCTGCAAAATTGGTATTTTCAGTGCTTAGGTTTCAATTTTGTTGCAATGTTTTCCTTTCCAATTGGGAAAACAAGCTCAATATTTCACTTCAGATTGAATCTATCTGAATGGAAACATGGTGGTTTGTTGAATTGAGTTAAATAGTTTGCATTCAGGTCAGATTGTCTGAGTTGATGTGGTAGCTCCTGGAAGCAGCAGTTGTGGGGAAAGTAATCATATGTCTTGATTCTCTTAGGAAGAAGTGAAATTGAGGTAAATTAGGCTGACCATGTACTTTATCTTCTGGCATCTTCAGGTCAACTAAGAATCACAGATATTTAAATGCATACATTTTGAATGGTACATATATGTACAAATGTATGCATTTCTAGGAGAAAAATACCTTAAAATACTTTTACATATAGGTAAATATATATATATATATAAATACATTTATACTGTTATACTGTTATACTTGTGTTTCTATAAATGTGATAGAATGTATTTTTTTTTCCCTTGGGAAAGCATGCCTGGAGCCCAGAGAAGAAGTAAAGAGGTCTACAAAGTAAGAATCTCTTTCTCTTTCCAGGTGTGTTGTGCTGATACACAGTGTTTTATATTTTGATACATGGCTATGCTTTATCTGAACTGTTCATGTGTACACAACTATTACTGGCAATCCTGTGCTACAGGTAGGGATTAGGAAAGCTAATACTGGAACTTAGTTGAAGTATAGAAATGAATGAGTTTATGTTCTTAGGACTCAGTGCAACACAGCCACAAGATGGCAAGAGCACAACATCAGTTTCTTCTCACGGCACTTCCATCCTATTTTCCTAGTTCTCTTGAATTGCATTGCACTTTATGTTTTAAAAGCCAACTCAGTTCAACAGCAAGTCATTTTCAAGATTTCAGGTCTGTTACTATGTATGCCAGAATCCAGAGTAAATGCAATACTAACATTAAAAGCTTAAGTGTAGTACTAATGGAAGAATGAGCCATCCAAATCCATAATATTTTCTTTATTTAGAAAATAGATTGTATCTCCATAATATTTTCAACTCCTTAGAAAATTAACTTTTTCTTTCTTGATCAAGTTCATGATATTGAATACTTTTAATGGACTGAAAAAACTCTCCCAATCTATTCCTCACATTTGAATTTTGGAAAAAAATTGCAAACAGCTCCTTAACCAAGTCAATGAGAGACTGCTATAATCTTGTACTACTGGAGGGAAGTGCACCAGGTGCAGAGCTATCAGAGTCTCACATAGAGTTAGTGCAAATACGGAATGTTGCCCACAATTCAACAAGTGTAAACAATTTTGGAAGGCTTCAGCAAAGCAAGATTAGCTTTAAAACTCCCCACACTCTTAAAAATATTAAGCAGCTATTTATGAGGCACCTCTAGCATATCTGTGATTTGAAGAACTGTTGAAAATAGGAAGGGATCCTTCAGGATCAACGATTTTTACCATCTATAGGAAATGGGCTCACATTTGACCAGATGATTAACCTAGATGATTATCATTGTACAAGTACTTAGTAAAACTCTATTAAGAGCTTGGAAATTTCAGTATTTGGTGTGTTTTCTTGCCTAAGCGTATTTTAAGTACTTCACAGGTGGGTTCCCTGTGTATGTGGATACACATAACTTCCAACTGAATAATCTGTGCATAAGCCCTCCTGGGCTCCAGGGACTGAGCAGGCTTTCCCCTTCAATTGTAGATGCTCTCTATCTGCCAAAGCCCACTGGAACCTGGGCTAGCTCTGAACACTCTGGTAGCCACAACAGAAGTGGGGAACAGCTGGGGACTGGGGTTTGCCCACAGCTGAACTTGAAGACCTACAAGCTCTACAGTGCATGCTATTACAGCCATGGCAGGGACCAGGTGAAGGAGGAAGCTCTTTGTCTTGAGGTTCCACAGGGAAGATTTATTCCAGGTAAAGCAGATAAGGCGGAAGAGCCCCGAGCGCATCAGTGCACAGGGTTAAAAACAATTACAGACTAGGGTGAGGGAGGGTTGGATTCAAAAAACCAACCAATAGGAAAACTTCAGGGGTGGAGCAAGGGGATTACCTCAACCATGTGAGACCAATCAGGATAGGGGAAGGAGAAGGGAAAGATTACATGTGGATTACGGGATTTCCAAGTGGGTGTTGCAATCAGGGATTGGCCCAGGGGCTGAGTAGCAGGGAACATTCGGGAAAAAGGGGCAGGGTTGCCTTGACAGGCAGGGAAGGAGGGGTATGGTTTTCTTGACAGGCAGGGGTGGAGGGCTGGGCAACACCTATCTTTCTGCTCAGTTCCCTGTGTGAGACCAAGGTTCTACAGGACAGACAGCATATGTCCAGTGTGATATCAGAGACTGCATGGAAAGATTATGTAAGTGGGGTTTTTGTGGTGGTTTTTTTTGTTTTTTTTTATTTTTTT
>VZRH01006176.1:0-70421 GCA_013397555.1 Urocynchramus pylzowi | reverse complement strand
TTTTTTTACTGCAGCAGTATATTTTGCCTTATTCTAGTTCATTTTATACTTGCTTTCTGTTGTAATCTCATATTATTTACTGTGAGTGTTGCATATAGTAATCTGCAATTTGTATTGTTACATTTACTTAACATATTTTAGAACTAATACCTAGATAAATACGAAAGAAAAAGCAAAAATTGACCTGCTTCCTTCTGTCGTCGTCTCAATCACTTATCCTCTAATGTTTCAAAAGGAAAAAAATTTGGAAACTGGGGACTCGACCTTTTTACCTTTATCAAATGAAGGCTCCTGTTTGTGAAACCTGTTGTGTGATTCAGCTCTTTATTGAACTCCCAGAGCTATTTATGCAATATATACCCATGATGTAGCTGCTGCAGGCATCTCAATTGCGTTGTTTGGAGTAGGTGGCCTAGAAGGAATCCAATTAGAAACACGAATATCTGTGAACATATTTGAACTTGTTATTTTACTAAGAACTTGAAGGAAGAAAGAGATAGTGTATACTTTTACTGCTTGCAGTGTAGCTGTAATCCCAAAATGCATACAGAAAACTACATAGCATTAACTGCAAAATGGAATTATTTCCATCACTGAACAGGATAATGTACCAGGCATTATTCTTTGTGTCTTCTCCTATGCTTGGTTTGTCATGTCATGCTTTGATAAGCCTCCAGAATTGCAATGTATCTTTTGTGTGCTTGTGTGTGTGTGTGAAGAATTTAAAATAATTTTAATTTAGTTTTCTGAAAGATTACAATCTTTTCGTGACATTTGACTAAACGGAATAGTAAATACGGAACTACTGAACAACAACTCCTCTCAGCACATCCTTAATCCTTATGGAGACTTATGGGAGTTCATGCTTAATACAAAGTTTCTTTCTGCTGCCTTTACTTATGAAACCAGATGAAAATGTTTGTAAAGACATGAAGATATATCGGGAGATAAAATTCAGATATTTTATGTCTTTATCTCTTTTATGAAGCTTGGGAAAGGCAATGTCAGCTGTGGTGTCTATGAAGGAAAACTCCAGGAAAAAGAGGACACACCTGTAATCTGTCACACTTAGTGACAACCTTCCCATAACACCCCCCTTTACACTGAAAATTCTTCTTTCCATAGGAAGTCTGAAAACTTCTATGCACCCTGCTGGTCTAACTTGTGTGCATCCTCTGGACTGAGGATCCCCAGTGCTTTACCCTGGAAAAAGAGGTTAGAAAGGGTGAATTTACAAGTCCTTAGCTATGGAACAACCAAACCATTGTTTATACTGAAAAGAGAGACTATTTTGGGGAACAGTAGACAGTAACAGTAGTTAAGAGTGGTTAATTTTAAAATAATCTCTAAAATATGGGGTTTTTCCAAATAAAAAAAGATGGTGTGTTAGTTGCACTGAAGAATTTGTCCATGTCATAGAAGAGTACTAATGAGTAATTGAATATATAATTTTGTTTGTATTTGACCTTTAAAAAGAAAAGAAAAACACTCCTTCACAAGCTATTAAGAAGATAAGCCCTTGCTTGTTAGGCAAATTAAATGGAATAACAACTGTATAAGTGATCTTCACAGTTGCAACTAAATATTAGACATCAACCCTTTTATTATCCTTTTGGTATCTAGCTTGTAAAATATTTTTCATTAAACAAATGGAAATAGTTCATGAGGAGGATCAGATTGCAAGAAGTTTTCCATTGAATGAATCTGTGGCTTTTCATTAAAAATGCTTTTGTCCTAGGTATTCATAAAAATATCTCTGTGGTTGTTACCATAATTTTCCAGTCTTCATTGTTAGAAATAAATATCATGGTGAATGACAAGAAACCATTTTGCCCTTTAACTTTTGCTGAAAAAAATAGAAATTAGGTTTCACTGATGAGTTGGATTCCGTCACGATAATGAGAGAAAACAATTATCTAATAAGGGTTGTTCACATAAACCTTAACATGTATTGACATTTCAGGTGTACATTTTCAGAGCATAATACTGAGGGATAAAACCTTACCATTAACATTAAACCCTGCATTTTCCTCATTAAATGTATGGTATAGGATCATATTTAGAAGCATTTTTTAAAGAGAAATGAAATGTTTGCTTTTGTGTACTCAGATTTAGTACAGAAATAGATGGTACTTAGCAAAGGTTTAGATTTTTTGATGGTGTTTTTTGGTTGTTTTTCAACAGGGAAATGTTGTAACTGTGTTACTTGGGAGTACAGCTGGACCAAAATATTAATTTCTCAATTGTTGGGGAAGGTGAAACAGGAAAGCCTTATAAATATGATTGCCTGGCAAAAGATTTTGAGAGTATGGAAACTATAAGTGAGATTTAAATGAAAGCAAACTTTGAGATACCTCAGTTACTGAACAACTGGAAAACAATGGTATGGCCAGTTGAAGGTAATCCCCTTTCGATGAAACAATACCCTCTGCTTGCAGACAGGTCCAAGGGTCAGAGCAGACCCTACTAGCTTGACAGAAGGGGTCCAAAGAGTAGTTTTTACAGTTTAAAATGTAACATAGCATGGTAATGTAATGATTCTTATAGGCTGTATGTAAATGCTATAGGATTTGTATTTTGTACTAGATTGGTTAGTGAGAATTAGAATATTCAACACCGAAGGAGATGTATTGTGTTGTAATGGGAACCTCGTGGATCTGCTCTCTGCTCTCTCTCTTCGCTCACCCTCTTTACCACTCCCTTGCCTTCTTTCTCTCTCTCTCTCTCTTTCGGGCCTGCTCCTAGCTGCAGCTGGCAGCTCCAAGCAGGGCCTCTGCACCCATGCCCTTTGCAATAAACCGCAAGTTCCAAGACCTGGCTTCAGAGATCTCTCATCTCTGTCTGTCCCGACCGTCCTATCCCACATTGCTTCTACACTTGATCAGTGAGTATTTTCTTATGAACTTTATCCATCCCAAAAAACCCTGTGCTTCAAATTACAAGGAAGATTCATAGCCCTCATGCAAAACCTCCCATAACTTAAATCCTATATGTAGTAGTGTTAATGATGTTGTGATTAATTTGAAACATAATATTCTGATGTAAATAATTTTTTACATTATAAGCATTAGTTCAGAGTTGTCATTTAGATACCATGTATGTAGACACTTGAGAAAGCCATAGGGTAACTTCCCTCTTGGTGTGGTGAGGATTCCCAATGGAAGTTCCTCTAGCAGTCCAGAATGCAGAAGGAATGGGCAGTTGGAGCTGTGACTGTGAGGGTTCTTTCACTGCATCTGTAACTGGACAGAGCTGATGCAGCCCTTAAAGCCAACAATTATAAACTGAGAACTGGAGACCTCAAGTGAAAATAATCGGAATTTCTAATAATCAGAATAATAGGAATTGCTAATAATCACGCAGTTTACCTGCTCCTGCACATAGTATAAGAAAGACCTAATAAATTTGGACCTCTAAGAAACTGAGATGTTTTAGGGCAAGAACTTCTTGAACAGCCTGATCTGTTGCGTTTTCTAGTGATTACAAGTTTGGAAATGTAATATTGCAAGACCATGGACCTGATTTTACTCTGGAGCTGATCATTGCTTAAGTCAAGCAAGTGGAATGCTTTCCACTGGTATGAGAGAGAGTAGTCCATATTTAAGAAGGCAGCTTCATGAATGCCAGATGCTTTTTCAAAAACAACTGACTTTTATCTCTTCACTGGCTTTTTCTGCTACAGTGTACTAGTTTGAAAGCAAACCAGTGGGAGATTCCAAGTCAGACCTAAAATTTAATAGGAAAATTAAAATAAAGGTAATAGTACAGATACACTGGCTTAAACTGGCAAAGTCAGAATATCGCCTTACACCCTGTTGGTCAGGGTGGTGGTAACAGTCCAATTAAATGGTGTTTACAATCCTGTTGTAGTGATAGATGTGGTTTTGTCAAAGTGGCAATCCTGGAGAAAGATCTGGTCCTTCTCTGGAGGTGGTTATCAAGCTCTTGTCCTCTTAGAATCCAGTGGTAGTGCTACGTGGTGTTCCAACTCTGAGACAGGTAGGAATATTCGGTTCTTCCTCTCAGGGTGGTGCATATCACAATGGGATGATGTAATTCTATGAGTCATGCAGTGAGACCTTGATGGTTCATTATGGAGATGGCCCCCAACAAAGCGGCTGCTTCTTCCCGAGAGGGTGTTATCAGGGCTGAGTCACGGAGAAGATAAAGAGCACTGCCCCATCTATTTGAATATCTTATATACATGGTAATAGAATACATACTTTTGGTTACATCTTGCATTCTAACCCACAATATACAGTTACCCTGAATAATGGAAAAAATAATCTAATATTAAACATCTGACATCTGGGACTCCAGTTGCCCAAGATCTGAAAAGAAAGGAAATGTAGGAGAGGAACCAACATTTTCAGACTGGAAGATGAAAAATTCTGGGTTTCCTTCAAAGCATGATGTGTAATTAGTGTTATAGATTGGGAGCTCCACTTTGTTGTTAGCCAATAAATCCAAAACTTCTCTTGCTCTGTTTCCTGCATGAGATTGTACTGAATGAAAAAATTAGAGGGTCTTTCCTCCTCCTTGTGCCTCTTATGTCCAGCTCTCCATTTTCTGTGAGAATGCTAGTTTGCCTAAGTCCTTTTAGATTATGCCTCCCTTTGTATCCATGGTTTCCCTGAAGAGTTGCTGATTAACATCCACAACATTCTTCACTATCTACAAACAATAAGTCACATAATTTGATTGAGAAAATGCAAAATTGCTTGCACACATGTTGATTTTTAAATTTTTTCTTGTATATAGTGGAATAATCACTATTCATAAAATCACAGAATTTAGTTGCTGTTTGCAGCTCACTTCTGTTATCAGTATTGTGATAAGCAACTAATTTGCTGCTGTATAAGTAACAATAATATTAATTAATAATACAGAGTAATAATCTCTTAAAATTGCTTCAGATATTTGTCTCTATTGAACTTAAATTTTGTAATTAAAGCCAACACTTATCACTTGTAAACCTCATAAAGTGCAAAAAACATCCCAGAATCATGTTGCTTAATGGCTTTTTCCACATATTTCTCTATTTACTGTGGTATTATTTTGCAGCATGCTGCAAAGCTAAAATTAATTCTGCAGAGAATTATTCATGTCCCTGTTCATATGTCACAAAAGAGAAAAAAACGTGTGCTTACAGAGTGATGTTGTCCCTGTAAAAATACCACTTACTAGTAAGAAAATCACTCAAGTATTCTAACAGGCATTGTTCAAACTGAGTGAGGCTGGTGAACAATGACAGTATGTGCTGTACAGCAGTGTACATTCATCTTCTCTAGTACAATACAGAAGTCATTGCAATTATGAACAAAGCCTTCCACAAGTGATTGTTGTACTGGGTTGTGTATAAAAAAAAAATCAAGAACTTAAAAATGCTAAATGAAAAGGATAGTTGCTAATGCAATATAAGAAAATCTCTCAAAATGTGCCACTTCATTCCCCCCCCTCTTATTTCAGCTCAAAGGGGAACAAGGCAATGACATTATAAAGAAAATGTTACCTCAGTAGCCTTATATGCCATTCAAATTTTAGATGCTCATTTTCAGGCCTTTGTGGATTTTGATTGAATTAGTTGCTTGGAAGTATTAGTTATCTGCTTCTTCCTTGAAACCCATATGTTCTTCTTAAAGAACCTTTATTTTCACAGGACTGTTGTATACAGCCCCTCAAAAGTGCCTGGGGTCTCCTATAATGGGAAATAAAACATGAAGATTAGCAAAACATAACTTCCTCCAAAATCTAATGTTAAATGTATTCCTTACTACAATTAATTATAGCCAGCACATGTAAAAAGGAAAAAAGCACCATAATTTTCTGTGTCTTCCATAATTATAATGTTATATAATAATGGAAAAAAGCACCATAATTTTCTGTGTCTTCCATAACAGACACCATAATTTTCTGTGTCTTCCAAGGTCACAAACAAGTTCTTCTATTGTATCTTTCTCTGACTGTTTCGATCAAGTTTATATGGATTGTGAAAAAAGGAAGAGGAAGGTTGTGGTGGAAATTGTGTATAAAAATGATATAATTTTAGAAGGTGTAAGAGTAACAAAGGAAACCAGTAAGTCATTGTTATTTTGCGGGCTTGATGCAATAGGTAGAATGGTTTACTCTCTGAAAAGTTGTAGAGACCATTTGTTACTGATTTTATAGCCAGGGTACTGGATGTTTATAGCCAGGGTACTGGATGTTTCTTGCTCCGTAATCTTTCACCATCCAATGGCCTCTCAGACCAGGGGATTCTGGCTTGAAGTTCAGGAAAAATGCTGGAAATTTCCTAACTGCTATATTTCCTTTTATGGTAAAATAATATTTAGAATGGAGAGATGGCTGAGACATTAATCTCCAAAGTAAGCAACACATCTGTGGTACCTTATATGATTCCTTAACCAAAGACTGTGGATGGCACAGAAGAAAATGAGCCATTTTGTTGCGGTAATACACATTTCCTCCAAAATGAATGTGCAGTGTTAATCTGCATTCTCCGTCTCTGTTTCTCTGTCTCTGTCTCTCTCTCAAATGAACAGTGAAAGATTTTTAGCTGTAATTATTTTCTGTCCCTTAAAAAAAACCTTTTTCATTATAATCTCTGAAGATAATGACTAAAATAAGAAGGTAATTTGTGATCACATAGAGTCAAAACCAAACCAAGCAATAATCCACTGTCCCATTATGTTACTATGGAGTTGAACTCAATAGCCACAAATTTAAGGTAAAATCTATGAAACAGGTATGTCTACCACATATATCTCACAGCAAGTATTTTGAAGTCTGCTTAAAGCACATAACCTAAATTCTGAAAAAAAGTTGTAAGTCATTTAATAAACATAGAAAGAAATTCAAGCAACTTCAGCATTCAGTGCTTCCCTTATATATTTTCCAGTTCTTGGGGAAAATTTAGTACCTTCTCTGAGAAATCACATTTGCATTCTCTTGCTCCCATTAGACTGTTATGTCCTTAGAAAGTATATCCCCTTTCTAAACACATTTCTGGGAGCTGCAGGTCTGGGAGTCTGATTGCTGTTTGCTACAGGCTGTACATTATTTATTTTCATCTAGTAAGGACTCCAAAGTTTTTGCACTGCTTTCCTTTCCCTTGTTCTTGCGGAAACATTCGCTAGCTCAGCCACTGGGCCATAGTTCACAGCAGTGGGATTAGCTAAGAAGCCACATTTTATGAAATTTGCAACACCTGCACAGCTGTCAGAGAGCTTTTTTTTTAACACACTGATAAATGTGTACAATTCTGCCTGTTGCAGAGAAGATATGTATCTTCTCACATGTTTTTCAGGACTAGCATATGAGCTTCAATAATTTCATCTCTGGAGCTCTGGTGTGTATTAGACATGGGCTTTGTATGGATTGCTCCTCTGTAATTCTGCTGACAGTGTAGTTTAAAAGAAGCTCAGGATCTCTTAACATTCTGTTTAGGTAGCCCTTGGATAAGCGTATCTCCTAAGAGCTCTTCAGGAGTGACATTTGCATTCTTCATACCTCCTGCCCTTATCAGTTAATCTTAGGAAAATAGTTCCTATTAAAGATTTCTTCACCGGTTTTCTGAAGTAGCAGTGGAGATGAAGAGACAGCAGGATTTTTATGTAAAAGAGCTGAATTCTGGTGAGTTAATGGAGATCCTATGGGCAACATTACGCTAGACAGGCTTCTGACTACGTTAGGTACTGCTGAGTGTATGAGATGCTCAACACTCGTCATGTTTAAATCTTGAGAGGGAAATTTCTTGAGAATCCTCATTCTTGATCAGATCCCTGATTTTAGTGTTCCTTGATGACAGGCTCAATCTGTGATGTATAGTTATTCCTGCCAATAGAAGGACTTAGAGGTAGTTAGTAGTATTTGAAGTTGAGGGGAGACAGCAAAACCAGTATCATGCTGAATGCAAAGGAAGTAAAATTATTTCTAACCACTTAAAGAGATTTTTTTAATGAGGGCAGTAAACATATGACTGTCTTATGATGGGCTGGTGAGTCAGAAAACTGGATAGAGTCACCAGTTTTCTGAACTTACTTGTATCAGCTTCTAATGTGCTAAATGGCACCTCAGGTTATTCTCTCTTCCCAACTTTAGCTCTTCTTTTCAAACAGTTTCTCTTCAAGGTTTCTTCAGTTAGGTTTAGCAAACTGTGTGCCCTGTATGTACTGACAGTTATGGTGACTGTACTGGTACTGATAATGATATTAATAGTAGCGTATATATAACTTCAGGATTTTTCCACCCTTTTCTGGGAAAGATTTCAAAAAGGGATTATACATGAACCTGAGATATCATTCTGAAATGTGTGTTTGAATATGTATTAAGCCTTATTTTGAGGAAGCAAAAGAGATGTAAGGAATTTTTCTTGAGGGTATGTCCTGGTTTAGGGCAAACTGGGGAGAAAAACCTCTAAAGGGGTTTCCTCTAGAAAGCAGATTCAAGTGGCCCCTCCCCCAACTGGTTCAGGAAAATATTTCCTTGGAAAAAAGTGTAAAAAACCTGTTTATTTAACAGGCAAAGCATTTACCCACACAAAAAAATGAACAATATTAAACAATAAAATCTCTTGCCAATCTGAAGAGATGACAAACTCAGAAAGTCCTTTTTGTGGGTTGTAGCTCGGCTCACTCAGTCCCTTATCAGTCCCTCTGGTGCTGGAAGTGCCATGGCCCAGGCCCAGCCCCGGTGGGCCACAGGTGTAAGCTGCCGGTGCTCTTCTTGGCTTTCAGTCCAGAGCAGGTTTAAACAGTTCCAAGGAAAAGAAAAATCACAGTCCAGGGAACTTCTCTGCCTCAGCTTGCTGAAACTAACTAAAAAGCAAAGGAGAGCTCTGTCCCCCTGTCTGTCCGTTCTGCAGACAACACAGTCCAGGAGCAGGGTGTGAGGGAGCAAGTGCAGCTTCTGATAACAAACTCTGCGCTTCTTCTCTCCCCGCTTTGCTATTGAAATCAGTCTTAACATGCAAAACCTATTATCCAGCATAAACAGAAGAGACAATTGGGGATACAAGTATCATATAGCCAACTCAGGACAGGGTACTAAATTGGATGTACTGTTTTCATACATCTATGATGCCTTATTCAGAGTGTGAGGTTTTATCATGCAGACTTCAAAGAACAATCTATACAGAGTGAGCTCAATGACAAGCAGTGTCTGTTTTTACTAAATCAGGATGTGACGATACTGACCATAGATAGCTGGAGTATCAATGAGTCTGAAGGAAAGATTCAAAGTGATGAGTGGATGTTTGTTCCCTGTCCCCCTACTTGTTTAAGGATGGTGTCCTTTGTGTATGTGACTATGTGGGTGTGATGATGGTGAAAGAAAGAGCAGTGGAAGAAGTGGGAAGCTAAGTCTGGGTGGCATTAAGCCCAGACAAGAATTATGCAGATTAGACACACATTTTAAGGCAGGACTTGTGGGAACTCAGCGCATCACCTCGGATGCTCTGAGTCCCAGGGAGAGCCCCTGGGGGGCTCAGAAGTCCTGGAATGTAGCCAAAAGTACCTGGTGGCTTGATTTTGACCCTTCGAGAGTCATACTATCTCAACATGAGGATTCACAGGTTTCTGAGGTGTAAATGGTGAAGGACAAACACTTTTTTAGACTAGAACATAGGTTTTAGGATTCTGGTACAAGGGGGTATGATGGAAGCAAGATGGAGAATTTAGGCCCGACCTCGTGGTTCTTCTTCTTCTTCTTGTCATCCATCTTCTGTGTGATGTATACACTTTGGATTGGCTTATACTAAGAGTGCACTGTTCAACAAAGGTGATGGGAATTGGTGAAAAACTGTAAATATCATACACGTAATTATCAGTATAAGAATGTTCTACTGCCCCAGGGGCGGGGAGTTTGCGTGTGGCTGCCTTGCTGGTCGGATCTCAGCTGGGCAGAAGAAAAACCTTTTAGATAAGATAAAATAAACAACCCGAGAAAAAGATCAAAAGAAGAGTCCAGACTCATCTGTTCATCGCAGGCTGTCTGCGGACCACCTTACGCGTGTCCGACAGAGACAGGCAGCCGATTGGACAGGACTGTCTGTTATCTTGTCAGCTAGTAAAATCTAGCAAAGACTAGGAATTGAAGAAGGGGGAAAAGACTTCCATAAACACAAGCCTGTATGTGGACAAGGCACAGCACTTCTTGATTTCTCATGAGTGCTCTTCAAGACTAGGACTGCAAAAATGATGGTAGCTCCAAAACTGAGAAGACACGACCTGTCTTGGTTTCAAGGTGTCATTCCTTTTATTATTGGCAGCCTGGCACCAAATTTAGCAGAATAAATACATTCTGTTGTAACCCTGGTACCTACCCTCTACCATAACCAAAGACACACAGGACTTCAAATGTGTGTAATATTTGTGTTAATAAAAGAATTCTTTGCCTTTTAAAAGCCCATACCTCTGATTTAACTGAGATATAAACTGACCTATATTATCCTTCTCCCCCATTGTATTGGCATAGTAGACATAAATATCTTAATTTTACACTAACTGAAGCTGGTACCTTGGAGTGCTGAAGCAGCAGATGCACACTTGCTAACAATGAAAACACAGAATCACTGGCAAACAAAATATAATCCATCATAAACAGCACAAAATGGAATACGCTTCCCTAATGTGTCACTTGCAATCACATACTGACTCATTTAGAATATAAATTTTCCTCAGGGCTTCTGCAATTTGTAAGACTTGCTGACTATTCAAATACTGATAATGTCCATTCTCTTTTCTCTTTACAGGGTATTTAAATTAATAGTGTTCATTAAGATTCATAGAAAAGCTTCAGATTTATTCTTTTAAAACAGTATTCAGAAAAATATGCTATTATTTTTGACACAGAATATCTGTACATTAGCTGCTTTCCACTACCCTAGCTGGAGAAGTGAACTGTGTATTTGTGAAAACATGTGCTTCTTTTAACAAAAAAATGCATCTGATCTGAAAGTGAGTTGCCAGGAGAGTAACTAAAAACTCTGCCAAGAGTTTCTCAAACATGTATGCTTTTTCTGTTCTTGTAGCCATTGATTTTTCTAATACAACTTTGCAATCCAATGTTGGTAGAGACTGTAGTGCTTTGAATGATGATATCTGCACAAATTATAGTCTTACACACTGTTGCATTTCCAGGGAAACGTTTATGTGATGAAGGACCTGTAATTCATTGCCATTAGCTCGTAAATTTCTATTGTTTTGGTATTTGTTCTGCCCCACTGTCATATCTTAGTTGATGAATGTCCTCATTTCCATTCTTACAAACCTGTTGTCAAGTGATAGGTTATACAGCTGTTAACCTGAATAGCGCCTTCAAGGTTTTATATGGAAAAAAAAATTACTTTTGTAGTTTATATTTGCCTTGATTTTGGCAGCTAAGGCTTTTGGGTGGAAGGGCTGCTTTTTCTGTATCTCTTCAGTGACTCTCCTGTGGTTTTGACACTTAGTTGTGACACTACTTTTATGGTTAGTTCTCCCAGGTTTTACTTGCTTTACTTTATTTTATTTTAGATGTCCTGTTACTTTATTTGGTCAATGCATAATGTGCTCATGACTTTGGGGTCTCTCTATATTTCTTGTCTTCAAAATGCAATCTACTGACAATAAGAATTTTTGCTATTCTAGATCATTCTGATTGGGATTTAATTATCTGATCATCTTTCTTTATTTTATTTTTTTCTTTAGTTCTTTGTTTTTTTCTTTAGTCTAGTTTATTTTTTGTTATGAACTATCTCTCTGCGCAGGACAAAAATATTTTTCATCATTTTCTTAATTAAAACATGCTACTTTTCTTTTACATAGATGTAAAAGGCATCCTCCAAAATTTTAATAAGAAATATAATTAATTATTATGCTTGTTATCAAAGTTAGTATTCCAGACAAAATATTCAATGTCTCTTTAACTTTGTTTATGCTTTTATTGAACTCTGGTGCCAAAAGGGCAACATAGCTGGGGAGGAAGAGTCTGGAGGACAAGTCTGATGAGGTGTACCTGAGGGAGCTGGAGGAGTTTGACCTGGAGAAAACCTTTTTGCTCTCTACAACTACCTGACAAGAAGGTGTAACCAGGTGATGTTTGGGCTCTTCTCCCAATTAACAAGTGATGGGACAAGAGGAAATGGCCTCAAGCTGTACCAGGGGAGGTTAGGAAAAATTGCTTCATTGAAAAGGTGGACAAGC
Organism: Urocynchramus pylzowi; assembly: GCA_013397555.1. Lineage (NCBI taxonomy): Eukaryota > Metazoa > Chordata > Aves > Passeriformes > Fringillidae > Urocynchramus > Urocynchramus pylzowi. Next base: position 58,239 of record VZRH01006176.1, on the reverse strand, counting down.
ACCCAAACAGGTGCTTCAGGGAAATAGTGAAATAACTGTCCCTGGAAGTGTTCAAAACCTGTGTAGCTATGCTGTTTAGGGACAGGGCATAGTGGTGGACTTGGCAGTACTGAGTTAATGGTTGACTCCTTTTTCTCAGAGGCCTTTTCCAACCTTAATGATTCGATGATGCTGCCTATTCTGGTTGCACCTTTTATCTTTTTGGTGGGCTGTGTGTCATAATACAATTAAGTAGGTCTTATTACAAATTCAGATGTGTTTGGAAGGTTTTATTCAGTACCTGTGAATTGTCTGGTGACTGATTTACAGCCGTGGGTATTTTTTTCTTGCAGATATTTATGAAGTATTTCATGCAGACTTCTTTGAAGAGATATGCTGTTCGTCATCTGTTTACTCTAAATTATCCACCTGTCCAAACAACTTGTTCAGTCCCTCTATCATTCTCTGAGGTCCATGTTCCCATGTACACCTCTGAAATTTGCTCCACACATTTACTCAATCATTCTCTAGGTTTATGCATCTCTCATTTAAAGAGTGTCCCACTTGAAACAAACCTAGGGTGAGGTAAGGTGTAGTGGTTCCCCTGATGCTTTTCAAGCTTAAATCATGATTTAGGCTTAATTACAAATGAGATGAAGGACTAAAAAACTTCTTTAATAAGCTTATATGGGTAATAGTGAATTCACAGTGGCATGAAATGAAAAAAATTACTGTCAAAATTTAAAAAAATGTTGCCAATAAGATGATTCAAGATACAGTATTTATCAAGTTACAGAACTTGTCAATGAAACAAGGTGTATAACATGACAGTGGTGGTTGAGTTTGAAGGAAGTTATTCTCTTTGGCTCTTTGCTCTGCTGACAAACTCAAATTTTTTTACTTGCTATTAAGGTCAGATTTTTGGCCAATGGCAAATACTCTGGACCTTCATCAAAATCAATCCAGCAGAAAATATTCTTGCATGCACTTGTCTTTCTGCTGCCAGAAAGACAGTTCTGCTGTTGTCTTTTTGCTTGTTAGACACAAGCAAAATAAGGGTTAATACACGTACAATTTTAGTATGTATGAGCAACAAAAAGACATTTAAATTTTCAACCTTTTAGGTAGCTGAAAGAAAGACTATGTCTTCTGTTCAGACTTGGAAATGAAGCATCTTTTCACACTCCCCATGACCCACATTGAAAGAGCATTTGGTTTCCTCTGTGAAACTGTGAAAAGAGCTTTTGCAGTTGATTGAGGACACTGAAGACCACTGAAGGTAGCACATACAGCCACAATCCCTCACACACTCTCCAAAGTATTTTCAGAAAGTTGTTCAGTCAAATCAGTGCAAGATGAGGGATCAGAAGACAAAAGTGAGTGGAAAATCCAAAGGTCCATATGTTATGTAGTTTTCCCTTATTTATTCCATCTCCTCTCTGTTTCCTTGCTTCTCTTTCTTTCTTTCCTCCTCCACACCCCATGCTATCAAGAATCCTTCAGATGGCCCTTACCACAATCTTTTTAACTTCATTCTTTCTCTCTTCCTTTTTACCTCATTCCTTACCTTTCAATAGGGTTTAATTTTTGGTTTTTTAATTTTTTGGTTTTTAATTTTTTTTAATTAATTTTTTAATTTTTTTTGTTTTTTAATTTTTGTTTCCCTCTTCTCTATGCATTGCCACAGCTTAGTCAGTCTTTTGGATTCTACCCTTTTGGATCTTCCTTTAGCTTAAATCTGGTATTTACTTTTATCGTACCTTAGGGTTCATAGGCTCCATTTGTTTGTCTCCATCTCCAGAGCATAGAATGCATTTTAGGCAAGGATACAAGGCTTTCTGTCTGACTGGAAATAAAAGATGTTGGCTTTTAGAGAAAGTCTGATCTAGCCTGTGATGAGTTAGAATGGCTTAGCCAAATGCCAAGTTTGTCTTCTTTGTAGCAATAAATGATTGTCTGCCTGGTCTCACTAATTATTACATAGCTGGAGGAAGGGTGCTGTCAAGATAACTTCTTAGTTTCTCCTTTCTTTTCCCTTTTCCCAGAACTGCAAGTATTTAATCTTTTCTGCCTTGCCAAGCTAGAGGTAGTTATCTGGCCAGGACATACTCTCTTTTTTTTTTTATTCTCCTGCTGCTCTCTAGATTTCCACTTGTTTCCCTGGAGATCGTTCTCTGGGTATAATTCCTTCTGGACTGTTTCCTTTTTACCTTGTAGTTTCTCTTATACAATAGAATAATTCAAAAGGATCTATTGTAACATATCATCACATAGTCAGTTATGACTGTTTTTTCAGTTTTGGTTGGTGTGGAGTGCCTCAACAACTCTTAAAATAAATAGTAAGAGTTAATTATTCCGGCAAAAAGAAATTGACCTCAGTTACAAGTGGTTTTGGCATATGAAGACAAAATCTCAGGACAACCCATATTACATGTCTTTCTTCCGCCTAGTTGTGAAATTGCAAAGTGAGCTAATTACACTTGTCTTTCTGTCTCTTTTATGGTTTAACTTGATCTCTTTATAGATGCTGTCTGTAGCAACATCATATTTTCAGATGTTTTTTTCAATTTGTGTTCATGTTCTGCTATTATTATTAGAATTATTAGCAGTAGCAGTAATTCTGTGGCCCAGAAGTATCTATCAAGTATCTATCAAGTATTCTATCAAGTATCCTTCAGAGAATGGTACAATTTTCTTTGGCAAGGCAGGCTGTCTGAATCCAGAGATTGTAAATCCACCCTTTAGGAAATAATGTGTTTTTATGATACATAAGGAAACAAGCTTGTCTTGAATTTATGAATTTGTTCTCCTGTCCATTATGATATTCAATAGTGAATCACAATATCCTCTACTTTCTACCCATAATGTACAGCATATTCTTCTACCTCTGACACTAATTTCTTTTTGCTATGTTTCATATAAATTTTCTTGAGAAGCCTTGGAGAAGGATGACTCAAAAAGCCAATAAAGGACAGATAAATTCTATATGTACATAAGCATTCTCATTATCTTCTTCATTATGAGACTATCTCAAAAGACTAAAAAAAATTACTTGAGAACTGTGAAATGTGACAAAACAAACATCTCCAGAAATGGACATTTGTCCTCAATCTTTTTGAGGGGTTGATTTCCTGCTGCAAAATCCCTACAAAGAAGTACAAACTCTTTAAATTAGCTTCCTGTATTCCCTGTTAGCAGTAAAAACTTAATTTCTCTAAAAGGTGCTATTTTGCACCTTTGTGAAGAGTGTCTGTCATTGGCTTTCTAGATGCATTCCTTATTTAGACAATATGCTTTTCTTTTTAAGCAGCAAATTTGTTGTGAGTCAATAAACTTTATCTTTTCTGTAGTCAGCTTCCTTGCCCTCTTTCCCCCTACCTTTGGAACACATGGAAAATGGCTTGTACTTTGGTAAGTAACCTACTATGTAAATTATACAAGAAAATATAACGCATCTTTTTTCTGTTTGATCTTAAAATAAACCCATTTTTTTCCCCGTGTCTGCCTCTAACTTTCTGCTAGACTGGCTTAATATATTTGTTATAGATAAAAATCCTGATAATGGCCAAATCGTTAATTGAGAAAGCCAAATTGTAATTAAAGAAAAATAGATTTTATTTTGCAAAGTTGAAATACAATCTCAGACAGCCACAATGGAAAAGAGACAGCGTCGAGCCGGGGTCTCGGCTCTGGGTGAATGCAGATTCAACCTCTACCATGTTGAACCTCCCAAGTTCACAAAGTTGGTCTGGGGAAGTCCAGTTTTTATATGTTTTTTCTTGCCCGGCGCAAAGTTTCCTTTGTTCCTTTCTGTTCTTTCCAAATATTCATGTGTTGGAGAAAGCCTGTCCCAGGTGCAGGAAGAAACCTGTTTCTGAGTGGACAAAGCCATCCTTGGAAGGACAAAAAGCAGTGCCCAGGGAAAGATACATATTAATTTGAGGTTATGGAAATCTGACATTGAGATGCGACTGGTTACAGGAACCGGCTAATGAGGTGTGGGTTCTGCTATCTTGATTTTGGTGCCATTATTGGCCGCTGATGGTCTGGGTGTTCCAAGAATTGCCCAACATTTCCATAGTGGCTACTCTCTTCATTTATAAATTACAACCTCTATTCATTGAAGTACTGGTTTCTCCAGTTTAGTGAAACTGCCTTTCCCTCGGGTCCCATGTGGAATTTCAAATCCTTGTTGCTACTTTTTTTTTTTTTTTAAACATGTTTTTATTTCTCTTCTGTACAAGTTTATAAACACAAATTTATTCTAATATCTATTACACATTGATCTATATAGTGGGATGAGGTAGGAAACATTTTAAATATGAAATCTTATATTCTGCTGAATGTAACAAACATCATTAAAAGAGCACTAAATGTTCAGAATATGTCGATTTTAAGCACATTTGCACTGTGAATAGTCCTACCAGGGATTCAAAAATGGCACAATGCAGATATGAATCTTAGGATAAGTTATTTTTCAGTGTACAGTATGATCATTAATGTGACATCCCACTGTAGTAATTATGTACAGTGCATTATGTTCCTGGCTTTTTCTGTGATGATACTGTATAACACACTCAACCATTTTCATTATTATTATCTTATATTTTCTGGAATGTGGGAAATAGATTTGTAGAAAGTTCTCAGGACCTGACAGAAGGCCCACACAGTATGCATCTGTATGTAAACCTTAAGATAAGAAATGCTGACTTAGAAATATCATGGAATAGGACAGATATTATTGAGAGAGAAGTGGAGCTACAAAAAAGTTTCAAAAGATAGCCTTGCAAATACGACTAAATACTTTAGAGGAATAGAACTATGAAAGATGCATTGTAGTGAGACCCACAAGGGGTAGTTTTAGATGGTTGGTTTTAAGGTATCTACAGCGTGGTGTGGCAGAAAGAAACGCTTACAGTGTATTGTAATTAGGAGATAGTTGGCTTCTGATTGTGATGGTGTGAATTATAACATCTATATTGTCTCACCCTTCTCATGAGACTGAAAATGGAATAAAAGTTTTTAAAACGTCTCTCAGTTGCCCCATCTCTGGGTCAGAAAAGGGCATTGTCCGACATTGGAAGTATGTTATTATAATATTCAGAAGCTATTATTGTACGCTGCAGTGTGATTCCTATAGCCTGGGAGCTTTAGACATCCAGTGGTGAGCCAGAACTGTGCCAATGAGTGTTGTGGTAGGAGGATAGAACTTTGACAGAAAATAACCCCCCTTGCTTTCCAGCTGGTCCTCAGATTTCAGAGGTGCTTGCTGCAGCTGGGCTGAATTTCCACTGCCAAACTTGACACTATAAATATGGTTGCATTTAGTAAGATTCCAGAAGAACCAACAGTGCGGCTTATACTCTGTCTGATCTCATTCATGATCAGATTCACCAATAGTGTGCTTTATTACAAGCAACAGATTACAGATTCTTATTATTGCAGTGATAAATGGATCTAGATAATGTGATAAATACATTAGATCTGCAAAATATCAGTGTCTAGCTCTCTGGAGAAGTGTCTCCAAGTTAAAAGGGCACAAATCTTACCTAAGAGGTGTCCCTGTTTTGGGTAGGACAGAGGAGCAAGTATGCCAACTTATCTGCAAGAGAATTGTATTCTCCTTGTCCACCATGGAGGATTTCAAATGTCAGTTTATACTTTTGGGAGAAGTGGAGGTGAGGCTATAGTCCATTTTCCTATTACTGATGTCATAAATGGGGGGGTAGAACATTATATGTAAATGACAACTACAATGAGAGAGATTACAAAGCCCGTGAGTCTTGTGCAGGGGCAGAATAGAACTGTGACATGTAGGTATCACTCTCTCTTCCAAGTGGCCAGTGGCAGTGATAATGGCCTGATAACTTATTACCCCCATCAGCATTTATACCCAGGGAAATCCCATCACTGCATATCTCAGGACATATGATGTCATGTAGCTCCCTTCACCGTACACATTTCACAGCTACAAGCCTCATTTCTGTAATGAGATCCTTAGAAATTTGATGACTGATGAGAAATTTAAATTAATCTTAATAAACAAGACAAAAAATATATTCTTTGATCTCCAGAATTTGGCTCTATATGTTTCAGGGTCTATTCTATGTGATGCCTGCAACTGGAATATTTTTGAAACGCTTTTTATGTTACAGTCTCTTTCTTTCATGTTGGTCTGTCATCCAGTCCTTGATTTCCGTATTTTGAATAGCAAAGAACTGTTCTTTAAAGCCAGGGGCTGAGCATGCCTAGCACTTTCTTGGAATTGCTCAAGAGTTTTATGTTTTCTAAGGTAGTGATTTAGTCTTTTACAGCCAAGTTCTGATCATTTCTATGCTTATCTGGATCTACAGATCAATCTCTTTAGATAGTGAGTTTACTGACACGCTGTAAAGAAGTGAACATGGAATTGTTAAAGAAACGAACACCAAAATGTTAAAGAACAAATAAAAATAATCCAAATGAGAGAACAGGAAGGAAGAAAAGGGAACTATGTAGTCAGGTATGTCAGGTATTGTATTGCAGTGACTTGCCAGTTTAATACGCTGACAAAACAATCTGATTCGGGGTCTGCTGGAGGGTACAAATGGGTCTTGCTGCTTGGTTTGTTTATGTGCTTCTTTTTCAAAAGAGAAATGTAACTATTATAAAATACCCCATAAAAGGCATTTAACAACTGTTTTATTGATTACTAACCTTCTGGTTTAATGCATATTAGAATGATGTAAACCTTTTAATTAGTGTTTTGGAACTTTGACTACTAGGAAAACCATGCTTCTTGTTCGAGATTTTAGGGAGTCATCAAAGAAGATACTCACAGGAAAAAAGGTGCAACATCACCATAAGTATGTGATTCATTCAGAGTTGCTACTGAATATATTATGGATTGAACCTTTAGTTAGTAACTTTCAAAATAAGTGATGTACAAAAAAATAAAGTCATCAAAGAAATATGCAACTCTTGCAGTCGTTGCAATGGTGATGAGGCTTTCTTCCTCAAAGTCAGGTTCATTACATCAAAAACAAGTTGAAATCCATTACCCCTCTAAAAAATATCCAGAATCTACCCTTGAAAGTTACACTGCCTTTCTGAGATTCTTGTGTGGTGAGACATGAACTTATGGGATATTTTAATAATGAGTTCTACAAAAATGCTGAGTAACTATAGTAATATCCATATTATCACAAGTCAAATTGACTAAATATTTCTTATTTAATCCTTATAATTTGCTCAGGGATGTTTCTATTCAGCACTAAATCAGTCTTGCATAAGTCTGAAATAGCCCTAGAGGGAGATATGGTTACTCAAAACAGGCCAGTCAAGAAAATAATTATAAAAGAAATATGTGTGTTTGCATTTTATTCTAACTAAAAGAGAAGACATTAATCACAAGTAGAATATTTTTGGTAATTTCATGGTGAGTTTGTCTTTCTATTTCTTTTGGGTTCACGTAGACACAAAGTATTAATATATAACAAAGGCATATATGAAAAAAGGAGATAATTAGATCTAGAATATGCTTAGGCAAAAAAAAAAAATCAGAAAAAATATGTGATGAGTGGAAGTATGGAGAATTTTAATTTGTTGTTGGTCTTTTGGAGCTTATTTCCAAACACTAAATATTATCCCATTAGTTTACAAATATGTTCTCTTTTTTTTTTTCTGCCTTTCATGACTATCTTCTTACAGTTAAGAGTAGTGCAGCACTTTTTAGTAACTTTTATATGTCACAAAGTTTTTTTCTGAATGTTTCTAAGAGGAAAACAGAATAGCATAAATACTGAATGGGAGACTACAGAGGACAGGGTCTACAAGGTTGTGGGAAACTAATTCCACTGAGGAATAGCAATTGAGTCAAAAAGACTTTCAGAAGACTTTTTTTATTTAAGTAACTTTTCATGTATCACAAAGAGGAGCACAGGGTGTAAAAAAAAGCATCTCTTTTTACTTGGTCAATATGTGTGCCTGGAGGTAACTATTATTTTGGAAGATCATTACCCATCTGTTGGAAGTTTCATAAACAAATATAAGTAATGACAGAATAATTTGTGAGTTTGTGAATCACTGCTGGAAGTGGCACAGGAGGAAGAAAACACATAATAATAGAGAGTGGGCATGACAAATGCTGTTGTCTGGGATGAAATGAGTTGTGTAGGAAGGAAAAAAGGAAGGGCTGTGCATCAAAGAAGAGGAAGACTGGAATGATGGAGTTAGTGGATCAAAACTGTGTGTGCAGTGAGGTGTGATGATCTACCTCAAAGAGCAGCTTATGTCATGAACTGAGTTCCTGTTGTAGCTGTCAAGCATTTTTCAGGCCTTGTAATTTTCTTTACAACAGCTTTGGCTACCTTTGAGCTCTTGTGGCTACCTTTGGGCTCAAGTTACCCATTTTCCACTGATGCAATGTAAAAAGGCAACTAGAGCAGGTTCTAGATCGCTTTGGAGGAGGAGCATTGGCCTTGTCCCTTGCTACTTTGACTTTGTTCAGCCTGAGTTTCCTTACTGTGTTCAGTATTTCTGTGGCCCCTCAGTCATCTGGGGTACTCCTGTGAGACAAAAGGCCTTTTGAACATTTAAAGCATTATGAACTCCCCTGGAAAGAGTTGAGAACGGGAAGTCTTGTTTGGAAATGTTTAAAAGAGAAAACATGAAAAAATGCAAACCAAACCAGCTTTGGTATTTGTGAGTTTTGTCTGTAAAGCACTTGCTTCTTTTCTTGTTTTTTCCTGTATGTAGGAAGCAATAAAAAGAATTCTCATTGGTTATAGAACCAAATGCATGCAGAATTTACTTTGGTGCAGAAATGAAACAGTATTATGGCTGGTAGATCAACAAGACCTATTTGTCAGTGACTTCCTGCAAACATAGGGGGTTGGTAACCTAAGTAAGTGTCCCTTAAAAAGCCTAGCTAACTTTCCTTGAAGTTTTTTTTCAAAGGAATATTACAACTATCTTTTTTTACACTTAGGTACAGTGGTATAATGAGGAAAAGTAGTGGCTTCAGTAGTCCCAAGGGCAAAGGCAAAACAGGAACAGAATGAGTGAAGCTGAAATTTTAAATAAATTCAAGTGAAGCATTTAAAAAGTGCCATCACTCTAGCAGCTTCCATCCTGCTACTAATTAATTCTGATTTTTGCTGCAATCCATGTATTATGTACATCATCCTTGAATAAATGAAGAAATGCATATGGAATGCTGTCTGCTCAAAATTGATACAAGTAGAAGAAAGAAATTGTATACCACAAAGACATCTTTTATTTTAAAACAAAAATGGTAATTGCTCAGCTAATAGTTTTGAAGACAGAGCTTTTCAGTTAGCTCATTTAGTCTTACCAGGAAAGAAATGCGAGAGAGATATGAACCATGTTTTGTGAGCATATGAAAGAGCAGTTCTTAAATTCATTCCAAAACTGAATTATTGTGCATTAAGGATACCCTAAAGAAGAAGAGAAAAATACTTCAGTATTTTTATTTTTAAAAAAATTACTTTCAAAATGTGTTGTTTTTCCCACCTTGTGTGTGTATCCTTGCACATTTCTTTTTTTTTTTTTTTTTAATTTTGAATTAAACCTTTATGAATTGCCAATTCCAAGAACGGCTAGTAAACATGATTTCAGTGTGTGCTGAGGGAATTTATGGAAAAAAATTCATGCTAGAGGATCTACAGTTTCAGCAAGCAATCTAGAGATGTGTGAAAGAACTGATGAAGTAAACAATTATTTAATCTTGTTTACCATAAGGCTTTTGCTCACAAGACATGAAAGCAACCTCAGCATTCTAATGCATGGCTTGGTCCTTAAAAAGGAGTGGACAGATATGCGGTAATTATGAAAATTAAACAAGTATTACAAAATTGAAGCATTTAAAGTTGTCTAAAATCCATGCATGGCCTTTTATATTTTGATTATGTTTAACAAATTTAAAAGTAAATGAAGACATTTATAGTCATATATCATGATATGAGCTTTATGGGCTTGGTCCTTAAAAAGGAGTGGACAGATATGCGGTAATTATGAAAATTAAACAAGTATTACAAAATTGAAGCATTTAAAGTTGTCTAAAATCCATGCATGGCCTTTTATATTTTGATTATGTTTAACAAATTTAAAAGTAAATGAAGACATTTATAGTCATATATCATGATATGAGCTTTATGGGCTTGGTCCTTAAAAAGGAGTGGACAGATATGCGGTAATTATGAAAATTAAACAAGTATTACAAAATTGAAGCATTTAAAGTTGTCTAAAATCCATGCATGGCCTTTTATATTTTGATTATGTTTAACAAATTTAAAAGTAAATGAAGACATTTATAGTCATATATCATGATATGAGTGCATGCTACCTTGATTATGCATTTAGAAATTACCTGATGAGAACAGTTTACACTCTCAACAAGTAGAAAATCAGTGCAGTTGATTGAAGGGCTCCATTTAGAGGTATCTGGGAAACAGTCACAGAACTGTAGTGTGCAGTAGATAATTGCTTTTCCCTGCAAGTCATCAATTTATATAGGGAAGGTAAAGCTCTAAAAAAAAGTTAGTGTAAAAGTAACATAGCTGTATATGCATTTTTCCAGAACTGATTCAACTTCCTAGCAGTGGAAGAGGGCTACAGTCTTGAGACCTAAAGCAGTATGTTTTGATAGCTTGAATGTCTCTGTAGAAAATTGAAATGTAGATTGAGACTGTAAAAATTACTCACTATAAAAATCAGGATTCAGACAGACAGTAACAAAGACTGATCAGTCTCACTGATTTTTATCACACCGATGGCTCCTCTTTCATCTGGAGTATAAGTTAAGAATACACCTAAAGAAAATGGGACAATCTGAGGGAAGAGGAGGAGGGTGTGGTTTTCTTTCTGAGCAGAGAATCACAGTTTGAACCAGTTTCAGGATGGACACCTACAGGGATAAAAAGTCAACATGTATGGAGTCCAGAATATGTGTCTCTGTGGGAGACTTAGGGACTGATGAAGAGAACAGGGAACATACAGCATGAGAGGTTACAGAAAGAGAAACACTGTGGGAATTGGCAGGGAGTCTTCTAAACTTGCTGAAACCATCAGGGATATTGAACCATCTGAAACTATTTGCTGTGGAGTGTCCTTCCAGGCACCCTTAAGTTTGTATCTAAAGACAGCAGTCTCAGAATGCTAAATAAATCTGTACAGTTAAAAAAAAAAAAAAAATATATATATATAACAAAGAAAGAAAAGAAAAAACCTCAAACACTGAGTTCCTTCCTGTTCCAAACTACCAATAGTTCATTTACATTTATACCACCTGTAGCATGACATTTTCTGGAGCCACTGCTGACCTTCCTGTTTGAAACTTCTCTTTTCTCCACCTTCCTCAAGGAAAGGAACGTAATAGTTTCTAGTTATTGTTTTTGTTCAGTGTACTTTCAAAAAAATTACTAAATTACTTAAAATAGTTTCCCTTTCTCTTCAGTTAATATCAATATTTGAGTTCTGGTACAAATCTAGAATGTCAAGAATGAGATTTTGCTCTGCTGTCTTGAGTTTGGACTCAAGTATCCCCAAAATCCAATATCTCAGTAACAGAGAATTTCTGTCATTTTCTTTTGGGATGAGCTGATCTATGGATCTGGGAAAAAAGCCAAAACTCTTCAGGCTCTTTTTTTTTTTTTTTAAGTCTGAGCCTTGTGGGTAACTCAAAATGTTCATGTATTCTTTTATAATGGAAAGAGGAAGTAAAACTTCAACTAACCCCAGAGAGAAATAACTTGTTTCATACCACAGACATAATATTTCAGTCTCTGTCTTTTTTTTCAGACCTCAGCACCTTTCTCCTCAATGTGTTCCCGCCTCCCTCCAACTGATTGCTATTGCCACATATGTCATTGTCATACCCCCTTTATAATCTGAGACTGGATCCACTTAGTTGATAATTCTGACTTTTTTCTTTTCTCTTTTTTGTAGTCCCTGTGTTTGGAAATGGGACTGTGTGTGCTGCCCCATTCACCTTCCAGATACAGTGCAGCATTTTTCCATCTGTGAGGAAATATAAAGAAAAAGAGCACAGCAGGTCTTAGGGAGCTCCTGGAATTTATTTTAACCATTTGAATTGTTTTTGTCTATTTAGATCCTGTTTGATCTGGTTTGAACCTGATTTGTGAGCAAATGTCCATTGACTTTTTCATCTATTTATTGTTTATGAATTTATGAAAAGGATAATGCTCTGAATAAGAGTTTAATATTCTAAATTTTATTCTAGTTCTAATGCATGCTGCTAATCCAACCTAGTATGGTAATCCAGCTGGTTTCTCAGATGCTGTCAAAACGCAGTATGTGGGTGTGTGTATATGTATATATACACACTGTAGAAGAACAAATCAAGAAACTGTTATATCAGTTTAAGACCAAATTATGGCTGAAAACTATCCATATTCAACTGGCATTTCAACCACTGTATTGGAATGCAATATGTTCTAGGATAAAAATGAAGTAAGTGGCTCTTGATTATCATGATATTAGAACACCCAGACTTCAAAATTTTCTAGTTCTTTTCTCCACAAGGCATAATAAGCCAACACCAAATCCACTTATATTTTTGTATGTTTTTCTTTCCTTCAAGGTGAATGATGGGATGATTAATTTTTTTTTTTTTTGGTGCAGATCTCACCTGCTTCCAAATATTCCAAAATATATTTTACCCTCTGGAATTTTAATATCAATCCTTTAATGAAGTATATTGCTACGTATTGCTAAAGAAGAATCAGCTGCCTGGGCAGTTGACACATATGTGAAAATATCTTCCATAACACTGATTATCATCCTACCCAATTTTGGGCACCACAATATAAAAAAGATATAAAGCTATTAGAGAGCATCCAAAGGACAGCCATGAAGTTGGTGAAGGGCCTTAAGGGGAAACTGTAAGACGAGTGCCTGAGGTCACTTGGTCTGTTCAGCCTGGAGAAGAGAAGACTGAGGGAGACCTCACTGCAGTTAGAACTTCCCTTTGCTCATGAGGGGAAGTAGATGAGCAGACTCTCCGTTCTGTGGTAATCAGTGACAGAATCTGTCAATGGCCTGAACTAGTATCAGGGAAGGTTTAAGTTTGATGTGCGGAAAAAGTTCTTCCACTAGAGGGTGGTCAGGCACAGGCTCCCCAGGTAATGGTCACAGCCCTAAGGCTGCCAGAGCTCAAGAAGTGTTTGGATAATGCTCTCAGGCACATGGTGGGATTGTTGGGGTCTCCTGTGCAGGGCCAGGAAATGGACTTCGATGATCCTTATGGGTCCCTTCCAACTCAGCTTATTCTATGGTTCTGTGACCTCATGAGGCCATTCCTCAGGCTGCCCGCGATGATGGCTTGAAGCACTTAGTAGTGGCTGAAGACTTTTGTTGAGTTGGCAAAAGTAGCATCCTGAATAGTCTGTTCAAGGAGGACTTGCCTAGTGAGGTGAATCTCTGTCACACAGGCTTGTCCCTTCAGATGTGGCTCAGTGCCCTTCTGCAGTCCCTGCTCATTGCAGGGATTCTGAGGACCACAACATCTGGGTGTGGTTACAGCAGCCCCGAGGCTGCTGGCAGTCCAGGTGACCTGGGATCTGAGCCCAAACAGCCTTTGTCTGGCACATCTCTGTCTGTGCCTATAGGAGACTCTACCACAGCAAGTAATTACTTTGGATTCAATGGGTAAATAAGTAATATCCATCTCATGTAGCTTGTAATTGCCAAATTTTGTTCATGTTGAGCAGATTTCTTGCTAGGTTAAAGAATATATTGCATGTAAAGATACATATATTTGTTTTTATTTTCAAGTTATTTTACTACTGCACCTGAAGGTATGTTTAGATTTCTGCTGGATGCACTTGCAATTTTTTGTTCCCATCACATATGCCCTCTTAAAGGAAAAACTTTTGTGTGTTGGACCAGGTTGTCCAAGTCCCGTACAACTTGTCCTTGAACACTTCCAGGGATGGGGAGCCCACAGCTTCTCTGGGAAACCTGTGCCAGTGCGTTACCACACTCATATAAAAGAACCTAATATCCTAATATCTAATCTAAACTAATACATATAATCTCAAACAAATACAGAATAATCATATCACATAATAATAGCAGATATAATAAAATATGAAAATAAAATACATACATTTTCTATTAATATAATAACTATACATTAATACAAGAAATAGAACAATATCTAACATTACATATAATACATAATATATATTATATATTATATATTATATATTATAATAAACTATACAATAATAAACTATACAATAATAATTGAATACAATTATAATAACACATCATAGAAACTAAGATTTTGTTCTATCTTGTCTATTCTGCCTACACAGTAAGTCCATGTCAGCCAATGTAAAGAGTAAATTGAAATAAATGTATTCTGTTAACTCAGTATTTATTTCCCAAAATGACTTAATACTGAAAACACAAATCCAATAATTTTCAGGAACAGGAAGCCTTTGGTAAATGTTTTCCCTCTCTGGACTGATGGATCTTAATCAGCTAATCAAGCAGATAATTTTCTTTCTCATACTGATTACATGGTGTTTTGGATTTGAGAAGAGATGGATGATGGTAGCCATTAATTTAGGTAATGTGGTAGCTTCCCAAAGTACCTGATGCCTATGGAAATTTCCTCCTCCACTTCTATTCCTTCTGTTATTCTCATATAAATTTTCAATACAACTGAAAAGAAACAGTTGGCTCAGGTTCATGGTTCATGTTGTAAATGAATCTGCTTGTCAGGACAGCGACCTTAAGAGGAAATTTGTAAGTAACAAGAGTTTGCCTTTACAATCAGCAATCATCAGGCAATTATCACTTTATCACAATTATGAGGAAAATGAGTAGTTAGAGGAAAGGTAATTTGCTTTAATGTTATCTACCCTTGATATCATTGAGCTTTAAAGTAATATTCAACCTTTCATTAGAAAAGAAAAATAGCAACTATTAAGTATGGTGATTTTTTCCAAGTTGCTTGGTATCTGTGAGCTGGGATGTCAAACCTTTGATTACATCCTTGCAACAACACTGACAGTGGAATGTGGGTTTTTTTCCCTCTGCTTAATATAAAATCCCAGCAGGAGTTCTTACTTTCAAAGGCTTTTGATAAAGGAGCTCACTCATGGAGCTGAGAGGAAATCAATTGAACTTTTTCATTTAATGGGGCTATGATGCTTAAATCCCATGTTATAATGCATTGCTTTTATGGGATTTTTCTGACAGTGTTCTTTCTTCTGGCTTACTCTGCCTTTTGTCTCATGCTCACATTTACTTTTGGCAAGTCTGCTTATAATTTTAGGCTGTGAAATCTAGTATATGGCATAGCACTATGTTGGCACATTCTAATAAGATTTTAAATACATTTTGTATGCAGAAAATATCAGTGAGAGCTGAATAGCACTGTTATTACTAAATGAGCTCAAGGAGGAAATCTTCTGTGGCCCTAATACATATTCTCCCTAATACATATTCTACCTTCACACTTGAAAATGTACATTAACAAGCAAATAATCCCTATTTCCCATTGGAAATTCCTGCTTAAGATAGGAATGACCCATGGTATTTATCTTTCTCTCCTCTCCCTGGGAGCAATGCTAATAACCTGGAGGTTGCAAGGCACCGATGAGCCAGTATGGGCATATAGATTCCCATTCGGCTGCTGATGGATGTTGGATTTTTTGTGAAGTGAGCCGTGTGCTGCAGCTGGCGGCTCTACAGAGCTGGTGCAGGCGCAGGCCCAGGAGCTGCTTGGTTTGCTAGCATGGCATTTGAAGGCTAGTTCATGTCCTGGCTGTGCTGTAAAGGTGTGCATCTTGTCAGTTCTCTTATGCCTCTCAGCACACACTTATGAAAGCAGGCCCTGGATTCTATGCCTGTCTTCCCTGATCCGGGAAGTTTACTGGAGAATCATGAAAGAGCAAAGGTGAGACTTAATGAGGGTGGCACCAACTGGACACAGCTTGGAGTTGTAAGCAAAAAAAAGTTAAAATGTACTATACATTCACAGATTCACAGAATCACAGAATCACAGATTCACAGAATCACAGAATAAGCTAATTTGCAAGGGACCCTCTAGAACCATTGAATCCACCTCTTGGCCCTGCACAGGACCATCCCCAAGAGTCATACCATATGGCTGAGACCATTGTCCAAATGCTTCCTGAACTCTGTCAGGCTTGGTGCTGTGACCACTGCCCTTAGGAGTCTGTTACAGTGTCCAACCACCCTCTGAGTGAAGAACTTTTTCTTGATATCCTACCTAAACCTTCCCTGACACAACTTCAGGTCATTCCCTCAGGTGCTGAAGGGGCATCACAGAGAAGAGATCAGTGTCTGCCCCATCTCTTCCCCTCATGAGGAAGTTGTAGTTAGAGTCCTTATTTGTACACACAAAGGCTGAACAGCTTTTTGCTGGAGGCTGGTCCAACATTCAGGATCAAGGCTTGCCTTGGCTTTTTCTCACATTGACTTGGATGCCTTTGTCTCCAAATTAGGAAGTCTGCACTTTTGTCTGATCACATAAAAGCTACATTCTTTAGAGAGGATTTTCAGGAGAGAAGGTGTCCTACTGCTCTTTGTCAGCAATCCCTGCCCTCACACAGCAGCTGCTGGTGCAGTCTTTGATGTGTGGATTTCAGAGAGTTGCAGAGCCTGATGTTGCCATAACCTCCTTCCTGGCCAGGTGTCCTACCCAGTCATTTCCAGCCAAACCTTGTGGCATGTGCTCCCCACTGGTGTGGGTGTCCCATCACCTGTTATTTGGTGTGTTGTTTGTGGTGTGGGGAAAAGAGAGGCCTTCTAATACACAGCTTAGATTTTACCCAGATTTTACAGTATTTCATGCCTGTGTCTATCACTTTCTAGTGGCTCCAGCACACACCCTCACTTTAATTCCTGAATTTCTTTCCTAGCTGTCCCTGTTATGAATTGTTAGTCTTGAATGGCCTAGAAGGAGAACAGAGAAACCTTTTGCAGAATGTGATTAATTTACTTATAGTCAAGAGAAACTGAAGTGATGGAAGAAAAGGGAAAAAACTACATTTTCTCTTTTGGATGCATTTTTTTTTAAATTTCATAATGTTGAATAAATTTTACATTTTAAAGCTGTGGGACACAGGAAAGCCCCCAGCTTGTTTGGAAGTCTGTGCTGACAGAAAAGGAACAACTGTGGAGAGATAATGATACAATTGCTAAGATCCATAGGATCTAGGCAACTGCTAGGCTTTATTTCAGTGAAGTCTCATTCTGGTTTAAATAAGAAAAAGAAAAAAGAAAAAAGGTGGAACATACATACAGAGAAGAGTTTATATTTAGAAGATCACTACTGTGAGAAGATACAGGAAAACAGATGAAAAATCATAGAATCACAGATAGCATGAGAAGAGATCCTAAAGATCACCTAGTTCCAACTCCCTGCTATGGGCAGAGACACAAAATAATCTACTTTTGACTTTGATTTACCACAGGAATGTTTTTGTTTGTTTAAATGCAGTGCAATAAAGTGGAGAAAGGTCGAGGAAGAACAGCTAGAGAAAGTATTAAAAAATCTGTGTCACCATTTTTCTGTTTGTACTGTGCAGATGGTTTATGTTTCTGTACTTTTTCTCCCCTTGGATGCTATTATCTTCCTTTCCTGATAGTCTGAGGGAAATAAAAAAAAAATCCTAGGGTCAGTTTATTGATTTAGAGCTGCCAAATTCTTCTGATGTGCCATTCTAACAGCTAATTGAAAGGTTTCTGTTGTGTAATCAAAAGTATGCTCTTGGGAGCTGAAACATGCTGGTTTGTTTCTCAACTTTTTGATCTGAAATAACTAGGTGAGCTGGAAGATGACTTCCAGGAAGCTGACTACGGAGATGTATGTCCCTAATTTCCTCCTTTCATTGGTCCCAACTGTGCTAGCCTTTTTAGCTCCTTTTAACTAACTGTCATTAAAAGCAAAGTAATTGGCTTTGGATGCTTCTATTCCTCAAAACTTCATTAGATCTTGTGTAAGACTGATCTCTGGGGCCTTTGAGGTCTGATCCAGCTAGCTCTGGACCTCTGGCCCCTTTTCAATCTTACAAGGAAAAAAGTAAAAGGCTGGAGGCACTCTTTCCTCTCGGGACCAGAGTCCCAGTTTATTCTGGATAGGAGCTGTCTGGGAAACAAGGCAGCGTCCCAGTGGAGAAAGAGAGGGACTGTCTGATGGTGGGAGATTTTAAACCCAGGGGAATGGGGGGGGTGGAGGAAAAGGACCGCAGCCAATGGGATACAAGTGAGGAGAGGGGCGAGGGGAGGAGTAGACCAGGGAGAAACCACCTCCACTGGGGCTTAGGGGAGAGGGGAAGATCATGTGATATGAGAGGGGAATCCCATGAGGATACATGGAAACATACTGTTCAGTGCAAAATACCAAACCCAGTGCAAAACAACAACTAAATAACTATTTAGTGCAATGCAACAATCTTTCTTCTCAAAATTCCACTTTCCATCTCCAATGAAGAAATAGACATTGTTATTTAACTCTGTAAAAAAAAAAAAAAATTAAGCCTCTGTATCTCATTCATGTTTCTGACTGTCTCTCTAGCCTGTGTGAGAAACATCGTGATTGAAAGGCTACATCAAGCTAAAAAGACATTTCTTTTCCAAACCAGGCTGTCTCTTTCTTCTGCCTGCAAGTACCTCCGCTTCATCATAACTTTATGTAAGTGAATTCATCCAATACACATATAAGAAGAATGAGACGTCTAATGCTCTTGAAATAATTTCTCAAATTTAAAGTATACTTATATATTTTTTGCCTACATACACATAGTAAAAAGTAGGGTATTATTTTAAGAAATGTGATGGTCCAGCTTTAGCAGTAGGCACCTGCTCCATTAGTCTATTTTGGGAAGTATAAAGTCAGGCAAAGCAAGTATCTAGTCCTATGAAATTTTCATTTTTATCAGTATTGTGCCTTGTCACAGGTATTGCTCCTTCTTTCCCACAACTGACAGTTTCATGTCAGCGTTCTTTTTTTATCATTAAATTGCTATTATTTACGTTGTTGCACTGTTTAATTGTGCAAGTCTGAGATTTGAGTCTTTGTAACAGTGTTATTTTTCTAGATGTGAGTTTTCCTTGTAGAATCTAATGGGATTAACAATTTCAGAATGGCAAATATTTTAAATCTCTGTTAGATCTTATACTGTGTCCACCCCTTCCCAGATGTCTCTTTGTGACTGCAGGACTTGGGAACCTTGGCTTGAAGGTGTCCAGGGCAAGACTGCAATGCCAGTGGGCTGGAATTTTTCATCGTAACACAACACAAAAATGCTGACTTGCACTGACTGTTAGATGTCCTACTGTCTTCTTTAGGACCTCTTCAAGGTCAAGACTGCAAGTATTCTCTTGCAAATTCAGAAAATTTTGTGTCATAGAATAAATGAATGCATAAGGGTTTCACCTGGCAAGCCCAATGCCTTTTGTGCTCTGTAATGAAACTGGTTTTAATATGAGATTTAAAAAATAGTAATTCAAGTTCTCATTTTCTTTTTTTTTCTTTTTTTTAAATTTTTAAAAATTTTTTTATTACTTTGATTTCCTATTTCCTACTTTCTTGAAGAGTGGTAGCAGGTGAAAATGACACGTTCCAAAATAAGATTACCAAGCCCTTATGATTTCAGATGCCAAGAGTTAAGAAACAGGCATCCTAACATGCATGATAACATAATGAAAGATGGAAATACTGCAACTAAAAAGTTCAGCTGCAAGCATTCAATCTCAGAAAACGATAAGAGAGTTTTCTTGTCAAAAAACGTCACTTTCAAATGAAACTGGAAGAACTACATTTAAATGTAATGTTGAGATTCCTGTTTAAAATTAATTATGATTTCTTTATAAAGACATTCTGCAAAAATCACTTAACTCTTTTAGTGTTAGTCCTCCAAATACTAGAGTTGTAAGAACTTTCTACAAAAAGGTAGAAAATTCTAATACTTTCCAAAAGGATAAAAACATGCAAGAGATAAAAAGATATTTTCTAGTAGTGCCAAATACATTACTGCAGTGTTAGGCACAGGCTCAGAAACAACTAAAAAAGCCCATGAATGATTCAGCCATAACACTAGTTAATGTGTCATCCAAAAGTCCCTCCATATACTCTTGATTTGAAAGGCCAAGTTTTGCAAAAAAAAACATTCTCGATGGTCCCAGGAGGTCTAATCTATCATAAGCAACTGAGCTGCATGAGACAAGACACACTGTTGTAGTGTGCTTTTATACTTTGTAATACTTTGTAATATTTTTTGTATTCCCTTAGTTTCCCAAGTAGTTTACCCCAAATTGTACCCCTTCCCTATACCTGTGTTATCATTCTCCTTGGTTGAGATCATCCCCAAATCCCCGCCCTGGCTCTCTGTCAATCACTCAGCATCCCATCTTCTCTATTTAGAACCTTCGGCCCAATCCGTCGTGTGATTAGCTGGAGGCCAGGAGTCAGCCCCTTAAGTATCATCCTATACGTTGTCTGAAATGTCCATACCTTTAGATTTCATCCCTTTAGCACCCTTATTGGTCAACAAACGTTATCTACTTTTTGTTTCCACCTCCCTTTAAATGTAACCTTGGCATCACTCCCGGGGGCTCTGAGCAGGAGGCCCCCTGAGGTTGCAGGAGTCCCTTGGGAGCCCCGGATAAACCTTGGTATAGCCCCCTGCTAAGAGTCGACCTTTTTCTCCACCAAAGTCTCCAGTGTCTCCTGCTGCAAAGGCGACTAGCCTAGTTGCCATCAGTACCCTCCGGGCACAAGAGAGTGTCCCCCCGCTGTCGGACGCTTCAGGGCTGCCCCCCCCCCGCCCCCCGTTGTCTGCCGACCCGGGGCTGGCTGGGGTCCCTGAGAGGCTCACAGGGAGACAGAGACAATACACAATGGGCAGAAAAACAGCCAGTCCTCAGCTGTGGAAAGGCAGCAAGATCTGCTGGAGTCAGAACAAGGGCAAACACTTTCTCTTTTCATTAATTTTCCCCTTTATAAAAAATGTTCTGCTCAGGACTTACTGGGTGACATCAAGTATGTCACAGAACACAGCTGTCCATTACTGATTGACAATAGAGTGTCTTGACCTCAGTGAGGTGTTTTGAAGATAGATTTGTGTTCCAGTAAATTGGCTGTCTGAAATTATTTGACATATAAATGCTAAAGGAGCTGATCTGAAACAGTGTTTCCCCCTTTATTGTAATTTTTGGTGTGTGGAACAGACTTCTTTCTTCAGCTGGAAATTCCATTGGGAAATTTACCATGAGAAGGAAAGAGCTCAATCTCTGCAGGTGGGATCCCACTGTGAATCCTAGTGTGTCCAATCAAATTTTTCTGGACTCTATGTGCTCATTTTCCACCAAACAGAGCAAGGTAAGGACAGAACACTGATGTACAATTGGAAGAGAGACTCCAATACTCTGCTTGGCATTTTAAAATATAAATTATTCCTGTCTCCTTGGGTGGAAAGGCTTAAGTGGGCTTAATTTGTGAAGCTGACAAATTAAAGCAACATAAAGATTCCCTTGTTCAAACTCTTCACAGCGGTGTGATCAAACGAATAGAGCAAATAGCAAGTTTGCAATGTCAACTGCATTTTTCTAGTTAAAAAGGTGACTAAATTATATAAATACTACTTTTAAAATGTGTGTTTTTTAAAAAACAATAAACAATTAATTAAAAAACCCGAACATGGAAAACCAAATAATGAAAAGCTAGTGAATTCTTTTTTTCTAGAGGCCATTTACTTTAAGAAGTCATGCTCTTGACTGCATCTCCCAAGGAGTGCAGTGACTAGGAGTTCCTGTAGTATTACTGTCTTCGCTTTTCATGATAGAAGATGGGAACCAGCACTGGAAGAATATTCTGAATATGATGCACCATTTTTGGAGAGGAACAGGAGTCTGAGGAAAGTATAATGTCAACATTTCCTGTAGAAATTGGGTTTTTTCCCTGTTTTTTTTATTTTTTAAATATTTCCTCTGTAAAAATGAGGCTTTACTTACTCCTTACAGTATACATTCAAAATGTGTTTTTCTCAGAATTGTTCTAAATAATAGAATGGATTTGTCAGTCATGGAGATCTGAAAACTTGCTCTATCTACTGCTTTATATAACCATTATGTGACAGTATCACCAACCTGCTTAGAAGACCTTCCTGGTTGTAAGACCTTCCTGATTTTAAGAACAAATGTTTTGATTCAACATATTTGAAAATCTGGGTGGCCTGGAAGCTCTGTGTTTACACCATAATGAATCGATTTTTCAAATACTCTGTAAGTGAATCAAATTAATGCAAATCTGTGAGAGGATATTCCCTACCAGAAAAAAACCCAAAAAACCCAAAACTGGATCAATGCTTAATCTCTTTAATTCTTAGGCTTCTTGCTCTTGCAGTGCTTGTTAGCCTATTAATACTAGTTCATGCAATGCTACTCACAGATTTTTTGACTGCCATTCATAAATACTGGAAACTTGAAGGTGAATTCTGATAATAAATGTCTTACAGAAACATATTTGTGCACAATGTAGTACAGACCTTTGCCTATTCTTCAAGGCTATAAACTTTGTAACATAGCACAAGCTCCCTTGCACAGAGGCATGATTTCATCCTGGAATGTGGGGAATAATGCTCATCTCAGAATTTTTTGGCAAATACACCAGTCTGTGTCTTGATGCATGACTGGATCTGTGCCAAAGATTTGAGTGTCAACAGCACCTCCTCGTGTTGAAAACTTATCTGTTTAAACATTCTTGACTACCTTACTGACATACATTTAAAACACTGTATTTTCTGTGCAATAAAGAATTAAAAATACTTCTCTGCTTCACAGAAGAGCCCATTTCTGTGGATTGTTAGTAAAAATATGTGAACATTGCTAATGAAATTGTTAAAGACTAATGGTATTTATGTCAAGAAATGTTACCACATACTTTTCAAGCAATATATTCCATCATCAACTTCCTCCTCCTTGGCACCCAGTCTGCTTTGCTCCAAGTGGTTTGGATGCTGATATATGTGCATGGTTTGTTACATGCCAGTCTAGGTTACTGGTGCTCTGGTAAAAAGTTGGAAAAAACCCCAACATTGGCTTTGCTTCATGTATGACAGTATGTGCCTTTATTGACAATAGTACAAATTAGTTTTGTCAACGGCAAAGACACACTGGTATGTGCCAATAATTTTGTTATGACATGTGATTCTGCCAGAATTTTCTGCTCAATAAATGCAGAACATGTGGTAATTTGAAACCTGTTCCTTTATTTTTTTCTGGATAGAAAGTCTGTATTTTAGATTTAAAAAAAAAAAATAATTAATCTTTATTATTAAGTGACTTTAGGGAAACAAATATTGCAATCTAGTTAAACTATTTTTTTGTCTGTGTTTTTCTCCACTTACCCATGCTGTTAGGCAAAATTCTTCAAGGCAAACATGTATGGAAGAAGGTGATTCATAATTCCCAATGTTAGATTATTAGAATTAATTTAACAGCGATGAGCTCTGTGGAGGAGGGCTGAGTAGCAGATATAGTCTGTCTTGATAGTCTGTTGCCCTTGGCATCTTTTAGCCAGTTTGGGATGTGCCAGGCTAGATTAGCAAACTACTTGAGAGGTGGGAAACTGACTGTTGGCCTTAAGGCAGCACTTACGGGGTCGTACTGTACCTTGAGACTGGCTGTGAGTGAAGATCCTGAGAGATCTGTCCTGGGGCCTATTAAATGTCCTGTTAAATGGCTGTACCAATGCCATTGCCCTTGTCAAGTTTATGGATCATGGCAACTTCTAAGTTGCTATCTAAATTCTCAAAAAGCAGAATGATCATTTAAAATGAGCCTCGCACACTGCAGGAATGAGCCAGTAGGAATTTCAACAAAAGCAAACACAAAGTACTATACCAGCGATGGGATAACCTTCTGGAATGCCACTAACTGGCTGAGGACCAGCTCTGTGGAAAAGTACTGGGGCATATTTGTACACAGGAAGCTAAACAGGAGCCAGCTTGGAGAAGAGAAAGATGATAAGTCATCAGAGAAGTCATCAGGAGGACATGGCCAGGTTTTTGCAGCTGTGTGTGGAAGGACAAGAAGACGACAATGGGAATACAGAGGGTAGACTTAGATAGAGGGAAAAATGTCACTCCATGAAGATGGCCAAGCAATGAAGCAGATTGCCCAGTGAAGTTTTGCAGGCTCCATCCTTCAAAGTTTCAAGAAGGAAGCTCTGAACAACATGGTCCTCGAGATGAACTGCTTTGGACAGGGGCTTGGGCTGATTCTGTAATTTTCCTTGCTTGTCTGAGACTCTCAGTATTCTCTGATGTTTTGTGCAAGGTAGCCAGAAATGCAGCTTCAGTGGTCAAAGTGCACAGTAAGAATTTGCAGAGAAATTTATTCTTGTGCAAAAGGAGGCAGTTCCAAACTGGTATTTAGAAAGAGTCCACACCTTCTCCTCACCTTTCCTTCCCTCTCTCTTGATACCTGTGCCCTTGAATAGCACAGGTATCAAAAACCTTGAATTATTTTTCATCCCAGTTGTGATATCCTGTCTGAAATTCTTTCATCCATGAATGTGGGGGGCTAAACAGGGAAACTGGAATTATATGGCATCGTCTCCTATGAAGATAAGAGTGTCATGTTAGTCCTTGACACTTTGGTCTTTCAGGTTAAAGAATGATATGTTACATCTTCCAGAGAATTTCACTCTGATTCTAGGGAAAACTGACAGAATATGACAGTGCTAAAAGAAGAAGCAGACTAACAGTCAAAATTAGAATAATCCCTACCAGAGCATATTTTTCTGCAACCAGGAGCAACTGGTGGGGGTAGGAAGAAAAGGAAGAAATTATTAATTAAAAGAATAAGGCAGAGTAGATTAAAAAATTATATACAATGCTACACTAACACTAATTATATACAGTGCTACCACTACACTGACACTTTCCTTAGCATCAGTGAGAGTGAACTATATGACAGATAACAGAGCAGACAGCCTATCCAAGGAGCAAAACAGAAGAGTGAAAAGTACTTGACTGTCCTGTTTTCAAAAACTACTAGCATGTTTATGGAGCCTGGAATCTGATCAACACCACTGAAACTCAGGTAATCAAAGCACATAAAAGCAGATTTGTTGAAATCTATGGGAACTGAGGGATAACTTGTTTATCCATCAAAAATTCCCATTAAGCATTCATCTGCCACACTGATCACTTTAATAACTTTGAAAAAGTTGATCACTTTTCTAAAAGAGTTCTGGGTTAAAAACAGGTTAGAGTTTTTGAAAGGATTATCCATAAGGGTTTGTTTTTACCTGGTACATAACCACCCTGCTTGGCTTTGATGGCCAGAATTGTCTGGTTATACTAATATTAGTGGTAGTTATATTGCTAGAAACTTAATTTGTATGATATGTCATTCTAAATGCCTAGCTTTTGTGAAAAATATCGCCTTGTATTAGTTGTCACCCCTAAACAGGTGTATGTTAGTTTAAGAACACATTTTCTCATGTAGTTATGTAATGTCTCTCCACAACTGTGACAAATCTGTCTTGTCTGAAGACAGGTTCAGATTTCTTAATTCTTGTTTGGGTGACTTTAATCGTAACATTGTGCTTTTCTCTCCTCTTCTGGGACATGTGTATCACCTAACCATGCAGTTAGATTGCAAGTCTTCATCTGTAACACATTTCTTTTCCTCCCCTGGTATGTGGCTTGAATTCCAGTTCTAAATTTAAATTGAACTCTTTTCCTTGTATAATAACCACTAAGTAATTAAGCTTCTACATAGAAAAAAAAATTATCTAAAGAAATGTGTTCCTAAAATGACATTTTGAGCACTGTGGATATATGCCTCCTCTGCCAGGTTACCTGCTGTGAGCAGAAAAAAATCTTAAAGATACAGATGTATTTATACATATCCAGTCCCTGTAATTTGTAATACTCACTTCCATTATTTGTGTATCTTATCTCTTTCATATTACTGGAAAATATTCTTACTTCCTAAAAGAGACATTTGTTTCTAATGGAGTGGCCCAATTAAAGAGTCACATAATAATAATATCTCCACAGAAAATGGAGCTGTATAGCACAATGGGTCTTTGTCTAGTTCCAGCCCCTCTCCCCCACCCCAACTATTCTACTGTAAATGGTACCTGGACAGAAGCAGATCTCATTGTTACTAACTGTTTCCATTGTCTTATTCAGATTAGTTTCTATCTTATTTCTGTTATTGGCCAAATTTGTGGGCTGATATTTGGAATGAACTTTGTCTAAAGTTCTAATATGCTGCTGTATAGTGCTGTATATCTTAATGCGCTTTTCAGACCGTGGACCTAATAATTTGTAGTAATGCCAGTGAGGATTCCTCCACTGGATGTGTCTCTGCACTGCAGTGGACTATAGAGATTGCTATTATTGCAGATGTACGGTTCAAAAAGATCTCTGAAGCGATCTCTGAAGCTTTTATGGTGTGTGAGTGTCCCCAGCCTGGATCCTACAGCTCAGAACCCCACAGTTCTGAGTCAATCATCGTTCACAGAGAAACATTCCAGGGGCTGCTCCTGCCTCTAATCTCTCTCCCTAGCTGGTGCTGCACAGAACTGCAGTGCCTCATTTCCCATATCAATGTCAGCATTCAGCAAGACTCTGGTGTGTTTGGCCTCAGCCTGCATCCAGCTTCTGTTCTGCTCTTATGAGTAGACAAAATGACTGACTTTGGCGTTTCAGAACATGTCTAGCTGGAACATACAGGTAATTATTAATGTTGGACTGAATTTAATCTGAACAAACACAGCAAAATCAGCAATGACCAATGATTTTAAAGTATTTGATCTAGCTTTGACCATTCCACATGAGAAAGCTTGGAAAGCACTCACATGGGCAGCTCAGCTGCCAGATCAGTGAGAATGGCTCTTCCTGGGAGAGAAGAAGTGATGATCATGTGGAGGAGGCAGTTTCATTTACATGCAAATGCAGGTAACGAAGGTTCACATCCAGATGGCCAAATGATAGCTTTTACCAGGCAACTGGCAGTAATCTTAAAGCACATTGTTTTATGGGACATAGAACTAGAGGACTATGGCTTCCTATTTTTCTGTGATTTGTGTCCTGCTTTGCTCTCTGGCCAATAGTATTCCCATTTTCCCGTTACAAGGAACCGTCACTCTGTGGCATTGGGATGTTGCCTGGCCATCCAGCTTTTGGCTGCTGATTTCCCATCTCAATGTGCGAATTGGTGGGAGACTGCTTTAAGTAGCAGAGAGTGGTAGCCTACTCTCTGCTACTTAGTTTTTGGAGAGACTTGAGTTCCTTGAGCCTCTGTCCCTTGTGCCAAATTGAAAATTGATCAGCGGCTTCAAAGGCCTCTGGGAGTTATGGGTCTGAGGACCCAAAAATTGTGATTGTATGTGCTTCATTTCCTTTGCAAGATGGGAGAGCAAGCATTTTCAAATTTGTTTTTCATTAAACTATCTCTCAAGCAAAAGATTAGATACAGCGCCAAAAGAATTGTATGATATACAGCATAAAATTTCAAACTGATAGCGATGGCCTCTTGGGCTAAGGCAGTTCAAGACCAGATGTCATAAAAATCCTCATGAGACCATTAGCTATAAACAACTCTTTATTTTTTTAACCATCTGTGGTGGTTTGAAGTTTTAAGTGTTTATTGTAAGGTTGTTCATAATGGTTTCTCCCATGTACCCTGTTCTGTTCCCCCTAATAGTTTAGTCCTGAGTTGTTTGCCCCAGAGTTTTCCCGCCACTTGCCTGCCTGTCACAGTGTCAATCTCCCTGTTCCTCCCCTCATTCCCTTATATGCCCCTGCCAATCCCTGTCACCCTGCCCCCTGCAGCTGTCTGTTATGTCTGGCACTCCCTGTATGTTCTGGAATGTTCCTCATTCAGGTCAGTTAACCTGTATTTAGTAGCTCATTGGTTTGTCAAGCTTCTTCCCTCCCCC
Organism: Urocynchramus pylzowi; assembly: GCA_013397555.1. Lineage (NCBI taxonomy): Eukaryota > Metazoa > Chordata > Aves > Passeriformes > Fringillidae > Urocynchramus > Urocynchramus pylzowi. The sequence goes on along the minus strand of VZRH01006176.1, from coordinate 30,299 downwards.
GAATGCTCCCCATTGGTTAAGTTATGTATTATAACCCTCCCCTAAGCCTCCCTCATTGGTTCTGAGTTGTACCCACCCTTTGTACCATCCCCTCTTTAAAAATGGTAGCCGGACCCCTTTTCGTTGGCATTTGTTCTTGACCTCTCTTCAGGAATAAAACACAATGGAGATTCCGGCAAGTGTCCTTCCCTGTTTCCTTAGCTTTGGGTCTTTGTGCCTGACTACACTGTGACACCCACGCCGCATCAGCAAATGCCACCCAGCTAGATCTCTGAGAGATCAGGGGGCAGCCATTCTCTTGTGGGCCCTCTGGCCAATAGGGGTGCAGCTAGCCAGCAGTTCACCATTCAGTGGCCGTAGAGTGGCAGTCACAACCATCCTGCTGCTTGTTTCCGTGTAATTTTTCATGAAAATCTGAATGCTTTTCCTTTCATATATTGACAACGGTTTACAAAAAGGTTTAATAAAAGGTTATCAGTGCATGAGTTCTTTGTAGTCAGTAATTCCCAAGGCAGCTGTGAATTTGGAAAAGCAAACAGCACTTGGCAAATGTATCTTGGAGATAAAACCCCAGACAAAAGCTCCTTTCGTGCAGATATGTGTTCGGTGGGTGTGAACCATAGAAAAACTCAATTATGGCTAAATTATTGTCCATTCTCTGGAAAGTAACAGAAAATGAGTCCTGAGCAGCTCTCAACCCAACAATTCAGAGTATGTGTGCGAAGCACCACTAGAGGGCAATAGTAGTCCATGAAGAAAGTACTGCAGCAATAATAAATTATGAAATATATTTGTTTTAGAATTAAAGTTGTAAGAGCTGTAAACTGTACGCTTTTGTATCCTTTTGCATCAAAGCATTTGCCTGTTTTTAACCCTGAATGTGTAGGTTAATTTAGCTATTTTAATTTAACTGGCAATAAGTAAAGCTTCTGAAATTTTTCATATCCCTCATCTGGAAAGTAGTTTGCAACCCATTCAGTATTCAAATGTAGTACTATTTCCTCTTTCTGACAAACATGGACTAATTAGGCTTTTCAATAGACAAGTGATTACCTAATAAATGACCTTCTGCAAAAGGCTGCAGTAAAATAAATTCAAAGGCAGATTTAGCACAAATGACGGCCAAGCAACGAGGTGCGGGAACAAAAGAGAAGCTTTTCAAAACCAGTCTGCTTCAGAAGCTTTAGAATAATGAAATGAAATAATAAAAATGTTGGCTAATTATGTAAGTCTGACACTGTACATTGTTAAATACAAAATAGGATAGGTTGCTTATCATACTGGCCACCAATTCCCTTGAAATCAGTTACAACAGGAAGGAAGCATGACCACTTTTCACAGGACGCTTATCGCCTATGGTCGTTTCTGAAACAAAATGTGGACAGCAAGCAGATGATAGGAGAAACTGGCCGAATTGCACATAGCTTCCAGTGTCTTTTTTTCCATTGAGCTTGGGGATGGTTTATCCTAAGCCATTTCTGGGGTCTTTGATCTGTTTTGTTTTGTGCCCAGGGGCGGCGGCTGTCCCTGCCCCACCCCTCATCCTCCCTGGCTCCGGGGCTGTCGTGATGACGGGGAGCTGAGCCGCGGTTTCCAGGGGGAGTTGGGGGCGGGTGAGAGGCAGTCTCTCGCTCTTGCGATTAGACTAAACAGGGGCTCATATCTCTGACCAGGGATCCTGCTGTTTCTGTGGGTTTTGCCTGCTTCTTTTTGTGTTTGGTTTTTGTTTGTTTGTTTTTGGTTTTTTTGTTGTTTTTGTTTGGGTTTTGTTTGTTTGATTGATTTTTGTTTTGGTGGTTTTGGTTGTTTGTTTGTTTGTGTTGTTGTTGTATTTGTTTGTTGGTTTGGTTTTGTTTTGTTTTGTTTCGTTTCGTTTCGGTACTGTGACTGAGCTTGCCGGACGGGCTTCTTTTGTTCTGCTGTCGGGAAGCCCCGAGCCAGTGCGTTCTCCGCCAGGACCTGGGGCTGCTCTCTTTTCCCACCGCCACCACCCTCCACACACAGCCCGGATCCGAAGGACCAGCCAGCGCCGGTGAGAAAATCCTGAAGAGTCTTTTACTGCCTTCGGGAGCTTAACTGCTACTGCCTAACCCCCACTGTACCTCCACTATTGCTGCAAGTTTGTTCTACGCTGTAGCTTTTCACCCTCTGCCTGCCGGGAGCTCCCGCTGTTCCAGCTTGCTTCTCCTGAGGTTCCTGCTACAGCTCCTTTTGCTATCCAAAGGGGGCACCTAAATACTTGCATGGATATCAAACAAAAGAATTGTAAAGAGAATGTCTTTGAATTGTTGTTTTCATGGAATGTCCAATCTCAGTCTACTCAGATTAAGTAAGTTTCTAAGTGTACCACATGCAATATGCATGTGTGTATTCTGACATCTTTTCATCATCTGTACCTTCACCAATTTCGCCATGTGCCTCTGAAAGCAAGATAAAACATATTACTTAGTGCTCCTCTAGAATCAATCTTAGTGTTTGAGGGATGAAAACATTTCTTTTTATCTGGCAAAGAAGTTAAACCTTCAGGAAACAAAATCTTTTTTTCTCAGTACTGAGAAATATTGTCATTGTGAGAAAATATTTCAGCTATTGAATCCTGCAAATACTTCAAAAGTTAATTTAGAACTTTTCAAGATGTAAGGACAAAAAGAATTGTGAGAGTGTTCTGGGCCCCGGGCATTTCGTGGGGTGAAATCTGACTATTTTTCTCAGCATGTCAGCAGTCCCTAGAATATGTTTTAGGCTCATCTACTACTGCTTGATCAGACATGTCACAAACAGGTATGGTTCAACAACTGAATTTTTACTTGGTGTGTAGGTCTGCTGATTTGCTATTTCTGACTCTCCCCAGAATCCCTGATCTCACAGAACATTTAGTGATAGAAGAACCCAGCCTTCACTGAAAATGTCAGGGACATTTCCACATGTATCCACTACTGTATGGGAAAGAGAAAGAAACCAGAGGCCAGTATTCTCACTGTTTAATTCCCAGCTAACTTAGCTCCTACTTCAGCTAAATTAGGAGCCAATTTTCATTGGCTCATTAAATTGTTGCAGAAAGAAGGCTCCTTCTGAGGGTAGTTCAGAATAAAGGACTATGTTAGGCCCTCTGTCAGTGTAGTTTTACTTCTCTCACTATATTTTTCCAGTAGTAACTGTGCATTTTTAAAAAATAAAGTGGTATGTGAAAAAAAATCCTACCTCTTTTTTTATTGGATTGCTGAGGTCAATTGCTAAAATGAGAGCTTGAAATATTCCTTCTGTCCCTGTAATATATCCTAATATGAAGCACAGAATCAGGCCATTGCAGAAGATAAAGAACACTGTTATGTAAGATAAAGTACATTGCTTTTAGGTGTACTTTATTTTCTTAAAGCATAAATAGAAGGCAGTTGTTTGTGTCTCTGATCTGTAATCTCCAAGACTTCTTTGATCCCTTAGTATATAAGTCCCTAGGACTTACAGTATGTCAGAATAGCAAATATGTTTTAACACACTTTTTGGTTATCTAGAAATTGACAAAACAATGTCCAACATTTCAGAGCAACACTGCCATCTAAACCTTTTTAGATGCCTTTAGCTGAGAATACAGAGAAGTATATTATGAAATTCAAATACATAATACAGAATATTTTGTTTGTAGGGCTTTTTAACAAGGCATTGGTAATCATTAAGATAACAGCACAGATCTTCCTGTGCTAAAATGCCTTTTCCCCTCTTTGTGTTGGCACAACCAAGTCATATAGGCACCGGTGATGATTTACAGGGAGTGAGAGAAGGAATAGGAATGTGCCACATAATGCAGTAATGGCCAGCTGGCATCAGTTTAATTCTTATGTTTCTGCTTACCTTGTGTGTTCCTTTTTTATTTAAGAGGTCTTGTAAGAATATATGCTTTTCCCACATATGTATACCATGATACTGATTGGCTATTGGACAGCAATGAATGGCCTCTCTTGGGTTCTCCACACTCAGTACCAGAAAATAAATGGACTTCTGTCTTGCTATGGATGCACTAACCCAAGAATAAATTTAGGAAGATTATTATGCATTTTGAAATACTTAGAAATACTGCTGAAGAGTTACTGCAGCTATATTTTTGCTGTTGTCATTAAATTATTTTATTTCAGCTGGCCTTCCTTCATTTGTTGAATAAATATCTCCAGAACCTTATGGCCACATGTATCTATTTGGAGTAGATAATGAATTGTGATACTGAAATTACATTCTTGAGATGAAGCCAAGAGATGGAGTGGAAGGTTGAAAACTCCAACCTTTCAGAATTCATGCAGGAGTGAGTATTTGTTGAGTCTCCTGGCAGCCTCAGAAGGATACAGTATTGCTGTATCCTTCTGAGAAAATTCACTCCCCTAATCATAGCTCAACATAATCCATGGTATTGTGTAAATAAGAAATAAGGCTGGGCAATTTCCTGCCCAGGTGATTTTTTCCCATTTGCTTCTACATAGCTAGGATTTTGTCCTCAAACTTCAATGGGATTTGAGGGTGTTTGGCACTTCATCAGATTGGATTATTTCCTTGGTTTCTTGATGGGATCCAAGCACATAAGAAAGACATTTCACTTAAAATAAAAGAGCAGAAAGAACCCACTTTCCTCTTGCTCTGCCCCCAGATGGAAACATAAGGATAGGTAAAAAGATGTGTCTGTCATTGTTATATTTAACAGATGACAGTGTTGTTACAAGAGCTGAGGTAGGGGAATGCATTGTTTAGCTTTATATTGACAGTTCTCCTTTAAACAATAAAGGGAAAAGTAGAAAATAGCATTTCAAAAAAAGTCAAAATATAGCTCATAAAAGCCCATATTTCATTTTTGCAGATGTTTTGGTTCTTTGTGTATAATCTGCATATCTTACTTTTTCTTTTCACTCTGAAGTCAGTGTTTAGAGGGCCCAGGCTATAGTGACACATGACATAGTGTCTTGGTGCAAATATTTACAAATGTTTAGTGTCAATAATAATTGCAATTTTGTTGGTAAGATATACTGTAATTCAAATGCAAGATTTTAATGAAATTAATGACAGTTTGTATTATACCTCAAACTACTTTGTAACATTTTGCTGTGTTTCATATTTTTTGTTGTATAAGGAACAACTGTATTAGTGTCACATAAGTAATTGACTTATGAAATAATAAAGCCATGAAAAACCTGTGACAGTTAAAAAAAAAGTTTTCAGCTTTGAAATTCAAGATACTAATTTTCTTCTGAACCCGACTTAAAACACAACTTTTGTCTTTTTAGGGATCTGCATTTGGCTTCTTGTAAGATGCAAATATCTTGTGTAATATTACCCTTTAGGATACTAGTTGGCAAATAAATGAAATTAATTTTTTTTTATGTCCAAGCATTAATTTTTTTGTTAAAAATGAAATTAATTCTATTTTTCTGATGTGAATGCTGCCATTTTAATATCATTAATGGGATGAGACCATTATCTTCAATTTTCATCAAAACTTTTTACTTAAGATGTGAGTCATTCTTAAAAGCTTTTGGAATTCTGAAGATTTAATTTAAATAAGGCTTGTGAGTATTTGAAATAAAAGTTCTGGCTATGCTTCAGGTGAAGACTGTGCAACAGACCTTAGAACTCAATTCAGCTAAACAAAATTACATTTAGCTTTTAGTTCATGACTTGTTGCCTTTGTTTTGTTCTTCTGTTTAATGGTTCTTCCTATATAGGTTCTTCCTATTATAATTCATTCAAGATGCAATTTGGAATATCTATCATTTGCAGATAGCTCTCATATGGCAATAATAAAAAATCTTCCTGGAATTAGCATAATAAATATTTTTCTTTATGAACAGTTGTACTTCTGCTTGATCCTTAAGGAATTCTAAGCTGTGTGGAAGTGATATTCAAATCCATTCATTCATTCATCAATAGTAACAGAAAGATCCTCCTCATTAAGTATATAGTAAAGAACTAGGGTGAAAACAGATATGAGATCAAGTGCATTGCACTTTTTATACAAAATTTTCACGGTGCGGTGGGTTACGAATAAGATCTGTGAAGATTTATCTGTCTTCCAGATGGGTTTCTTAGGCTTTCTTCTGAAAGCACAAAGTGTGGCACCAGCATGGTAACTACATAATATGACTGCACCAAAAACTTTTTTCCCCCTTGGTTTTAAATTTATATTACTGGGAGACTATCAGGGAGCATATATTTCCAATGCTTTTAGAATCAACTTTTAGAATCAACTTTTGGTCTCTTGCCATTGTTATAAGTAATTAATAATTCATGCTGATCAAAACAATTCACTTGAAGGTATACGTTTTAATATTAGAAATAGTAACTATACTAGGTGAGACAAACCACAGCAAGTAATACAGCAAGCCGAATTCCTTTCATTTCCATTCAAACAGACTAGGGGCTCCGGCAGTCACCACCAAAAGCCTGCAGCTAACAGAAGACGCATTAACATGTTATCAGGCTGCAGCAGCACATACAATGAAGGAGCAGCCATGGGTGGAGGAGACACTATTAACATATGAACACCCGGGGCCAGACTAGAATGTAGTGTAATAGAAAAACGGTGAAATGGGTGGAGGGAAACACATTAACATTTTATCAAGAATCTAGCCGGACACAGGAGAACGCCTATCAGCCCATCACCACCGATATGTCCAGGAACACCAGGTTGAAGGACTTTTTGTGATGAGGAAGACTGAAAGAAACCAACATGAATATAGGAAGAAACTGAAAGAAACTAACATGAATATGGAGAGACACTAAGAGAAGACAAAGAACTAGGCCTGAGGGTGGGGAAAAAGGTATAAAACTCAGCTCTAACATGCCGCAGTTGTGAATGGGGAGAGCTTGGTGTGACAGAGACCAGGCTTTTTGGTTCACCCAGTCCTGAGCCCAGGCTCGGTGCTATCGCTTGGTCGGTCGGCTATCTGATTTGTAAACGATTGATAATAAATTCTATTTTTCATTTTTTTAATTGGCTTGCAAAAGTTTCATTTGTAACACCATCCTGAGAAGAAAGCTGGGACAGTAGGTTGTAATGCAAAAACTTGAACCCTACATGTTGTGGAAATAAAAGAGGGTGGTCATCAGATTTGATGAATTTGCCAAATAATACAGGAGTGCATTTTTCTTTTTTGGTACCTGCATTTCTTCCAAGCCATACTACAAACTTACTATTGACCATAGAAGCCAAAATTTAGTACATTTTTTGACAGAGTTCAGCTTATCCAAAAGTCTGACTGTATTTTAAACAGAAAGTATGAGGGGGTCCTTAATTTCTCTGCAATATTCTTTTATTGTTAAAATACTTTAAAGATTAGTGAAAGCCTTCCAAGTGTAAAAACACTGGGAAAAGCTGGCCCTACACCTGAAGACTGATTTCTTTTTAAAGCTTTGTTGCATTTTTGCTGTCAGCAACTGAGAAGTTATAACAGTGGAGTAGCATTTAGGAAAGATAGACAGATACATGCACAATCAAGCTCAGTGTATGAGGCATCTCAGGAAACGTCTGGCCAGTCTGCTTCTCCCACAATCATTCCTTCTCCTTCCACTTTATAATGAGCTAAATTTTTGTCAATTATCAGCCCATGTTCCCTTTGCAAAATGCAGAAGTTTGGGAAAAACTTGACTGCTTTTGCAGGCCTTAAAAAGGATGTGTTGGAAGGCACTGAAACTCCTGATAATGTGTGAGTCACACCTACTCTATTCAGAGGGAGAGAGTAGAGGATATCTGCCTGTGCAGATACTGAATAAAATGGAAGATTGTACCATCAGAACATGACTATTTTCTTTTCTGGGGATCTTTCCCTGCTCACTTCCTTTCCTGCTCTAGGAGAACACAGCAAAATGGAAGTTCACCTTTTGCAGGCTCTGGAGCATATTCCCACACAGGATAACAACTCTGTTAAAGAGAGAACTAGAGCTGAGACTATTGTTTGAAATGGCCCATTATTGGCAAACAACATTTTCTCTATAAATTAGATCTGAAAAAGTTCTTCTCACCACCATTCTATGGTACTATCCTGCTGTATCAAATATTCCATTATCTTAGTACTAGGAACAGCCAGAGTTATAATTTGAGTAAATCTTGCAAAGATCACTTCTTGAAACTTATCAATGGAAACTCTGGTAGGTCAGATCTGAGCAGGTCTAATTATATGTGAGGATATTAATAAGCCCTATTTTCATGTAGTTAATTTTGTCTCTTTTGTGTTCTTGAATTATGCTAACTGAATTTCAGGAAGGTGAGGCACTTATCTGGTTCTTCAGATGCTTTTGGCACAAGTAAAATCAAATCTGTTGCTTTTTGATAGTGATCCTTGTGACCTCATGCTAGATTTTGGGTGAATTGAATGGCTATGCAATACATCTGAAGTATGAGACCATGAAGGGGTGATAGCATTGCAATAAACATGATGTTGGATTCTTTAGATGTGCATTCAAAAGTTTTCAGCTTAGAAAATACCTCAGTGGCCATATGTATTGGTTTGACACAGCGTGGTTTCTGGTAGTTACAAAGATGGCTCCTGTGAGGAGCTGCTGGAAACTTCCCACCATGTCTGGCAGAGCCAATGGATGATGTCTCTGAAGGTGGACATGCTGCTGGCCAAAACTGGGCCAACGAGAGAGGCTGGTAACACCTCTGTGATATTTAAGAAAAAAATCAAAACAAAGTTCAATTTTTTTGCTTCTAAGCAGGGGCTGGGGGAAAAGGTGATTTAAGGGTTTACTTTACTTCTCATTATCCTCCTCTGATTCTGTTAGTAATAAATTCACTTTGCAATTAAAGTTGAGCCTGTTTTGTCCTTGAGGTGTTTTCTCCTGGTCCTTATCTCACTCACAAAGCATTCATTAATTCTTTTTTTTTTTTTCCTTTTCCCTCCTCTGCCCAGCTGTGTGTGTCAGGGGAGGGTGAGTGAGTGACTCTCGGGGGTGGCTAGCATTGGCCAGTGTCAAACCCCAACACCATGATTTTCCAAAGGTGTACTGTGGCCATTACAGGGGCCAAGGTAGTATGGAATACTTGACTCAGGCACTGTTGGAATTTAGGCCAGGCAATGGAGGGACTCAGGGCTAGGCTTCCAGGAGCCAGTCAGGCAAGGACCAAGAGGAAGAGATCTCTAGAGATGAACTATGCATAAGGTCAGTCCCCTCTCATAAAAGGCAGCAGAACACAAAGGACAAAATATCTTGATTGGATTGCCATTATTTCCAACTGCAACTACATGGAGAGAGGCAAGGGAACCAGTCAGTTCCCACCTAGATGGACAATTTCAGTCAACAACTGAAAACAAAACAATTAACTATATTTCAGTAATCACATGTGTGAGTGAGCACCCAATCCCTAATGGGAAAAATAACGGACCTTTCAAAAAAAGGCAGCTTGCTCATAGCAGTTTCTTGTAAATACAAAGCAAATATTTGCTGTAAATGCTTCTATTTATAAAGTCTTATTTGTAAAAATAAACTCCGTGATATGGGGTAGGATGGGCCAGGCATGGTATTAAATAATTTTACTACTTTTATGTATGTCCTGACTGGTATAATACAGATCAGTCTCTGAATGCTCACTGATTACAACATAATGCTTAGAAGTGAAATGCTGCTGAAGCAACTGTCACCTCGTTGAAAACACACAAGTTTATGTTAAGAAAAAAATGAAATTCTATTCTGTATCAAAGCAAAACAGTTACAGATGAGCAAGGCTGTCCAGGGTACTAAATTACATAGAAGTAAAGAATAAATGTGTTAGAGAATGTGCTGGCTGTGGATCAAGCAGAATTATATTTCATTATAATTTGTCTTCTGAAAGAGTTGATCTGTGAGAACAATCTCTCTTAATCAAACCAAAGTAAATGTTATAGATCAGTGACGCTATATCATTTGAATATCTATAAGAAGAATGAAGACACTCAAATCTAACATTGTTTTGCAGAATTTTGTTGTTGTTGTTTTGGTTTTTTGGTTTCTTATTTTCTTTTTTTTTTTTTTTTTAACTGCAAAGTTTATCTTGAGAATAAAAGAGCAGCTTGTGAATATATTAATTGAGGTTAATCTAAGAATCTCTTGCATGTTAAGGAACTGGGGCATCTCACCAGAGTGGGTATTGATGTCTACATTACACAGACTGAGTTCCAGCAGACTGGGAAACTTTCTTTGTCTTCTTTCTTTGAAAGAAGTCTTTTCAGACTTCTTTCTTCGTCTATATGTTGTAGCCCATGTGAGGGCTCTTGCTTGTGGTCAAAGGAGCTATCACTAAATATTTAAATACTAGTTCTATGAAAATTAGTCACATGGCAATTTAGGTTGTCTCCTTATTTGTTTCTGCCTGATGACTCAGAGCTATGACTTGCATCTTGGAAAAAAACTAGCCAGTATTTTTGTAGAGGCTCAACAAGAAGGAAAAATAGCCACATATTTTACTTTGTCTTTTGCACAATAGAGGAGATGAAATTTACCTCCTGTACCTAGCCTACACTTAGTTATCTGGCAAGTGTACCACAGGGAGCTTCCATCCTTTTCATCCATGCTTAGGTGATTTGGAAACAGATCCTTTGAGATGCAATGAGAAACACGTGACAAGGAAATCTGAATTTGTCCCATATACTACTCCAACCTGAAGAGCATGGCAACAAGCAGTTCCTGTGAAGAGCAAAACCATCAGAACTCACATGACATCTAAAGCACCTCATTCAAGGAATCAGAGCTTTTCTATCATCTGGAAAACACGATAGCAGCAAATAATACAAATTCAGATGCCTGTTTGTCACTGATGTAGGAGACAGACTGTAAGAGATGGTCCGAAGTTTCCCTCACTTGCCTCATGACCATCGCAAGGACAGAGACTAAGACCCTGAAGACCCTGATTGGAGTTCTGGCCTGGTGTGCTGGCCTGGGTGCTCGCCAAGTGATTGTTTGCAGGTGTGCTTGCTGTGCCACCATGGTACACTGCTTCGAGCAGGGACTGGCAAGGAGCGGCTTGCTCTATATGCTTACACCTGCTTCACAGTCCCCGCTCATCACAGCAGCCCATGAATTTCCCCACCTCTTGGCCAGACACCACCTGCTTTAGAGAAAGACTAACTTTTTGAAGTAACTTTGGTGATCCCCCAGGGAAGATCCCTCATCTGCCCCACAACCGCCATCAAGGATGGAGATTGAAGCCCACCCCAAGGACTGAGACTGAGACCCTTAAAATTCTAACACAGGGACACTGGCCTGACTGAAATGAGATGTCTGCCAAGCATTGCCTGCAGATGTGTTCGCTAGACCAAAACTGGTTTTCCATGGGAACCAGTCCTAAAACAATGGTTCCTGCTCACTGCTGGGACTGGTTTGCCCTGTATGAAACTGGACTGTCTGCACTTGTTCTCAGCTGACTTATTCTCTACTGTCTTGTACTTGTTCCCTCGACATAATACTATAAAAGACCCCTGGGTTAACCAAAGATTCTGAGATTCTCCCCGACGGGACAAGACAGATCTATTGGCTGGACCACGAGGATTTTGTCTCTCCATTGGTAGCTATTCCACCCCCCTCTTTCTCTTTCTCTATCCTTTACCTCCTTTCTAATCCTTCTATCGCATTTGCTGTGGACACTCAATAAAAGGTGCATTTGTTTTGATTAATACTGAAATCCCCTCTGTGTTGTTTTTGCACTCTGAGATCAGTTAACAAACCATCATGATCCCCATTTGTACTAGTGGATCATGACACAGGCACGCAACAAGAACACACTGACTTCATGCAGCTACAGCTGAATTTTATTGTTGAGCGTCCTCTTTTATAGGGGCATTAAATTTCCCCCGCTTACATTTGTGACTGGTTAGGGTTCTTAGCTCCGCCCAGTTTGCTGGCCAATGATATGTATGCATTCACGATTCAAAGAGATTGGTTGAGGTCTGCTGTTTGAGTTTGAATCCAAACTATCATTAACATACCTGGGGACTTGTTTACTTCTATTCTTTAATGAGCTAGGCTGGTCAAGTTGTTGTCTGTGTCCTGGTTTAGTGTAAATTTGGGAGAAAACCTCTAAAGGGGTTCCTCTAGAAAGCAGAATCAAGCAGCCCCTCCCCCAAGTGGTTCAGGAAAATATTTCCTTGGAGAAAAGTGGGAAAAAACTGTTTCTTTAACAGGCAAAGCACTCACCATCACAAAAATTGAACAACACTAAACAACAAAATTTGCTGCTCTGAAGAGATGACAAATTCAGAAAGTCCTCTTTGTGAGCTGTTAGCTCAGGTCAATCAGTCCCTCTGGCACTAGAATGCAGTGTCCTGGGCCCGGTGGGCCACAGGTGTGAGTTCTCAGTGTTTTTCTGGGTTCTTCAGTCCAGAGCAGGTTTGAACAGTTCAAGAAAAAGAAAAACCACAGACCAGGGAACTTCACTGCCTCAGCTAGCAAAAAACTAACTAAAAGCAAAGGAGCTCTCTCTCTCACTGTCTGTTCCACAGGCAACACAGTCCAGGAACAGGAATGTGGAGGAGTGAATGCAGTTTCTGAAAACAAACTGCAATCCTTCTCTCCCCACCCTTCACTCTCAGAACCAGTCTTAAAGCTGCAAAACTTATTTCTGGGCTAACAGATAAATGGGATACAATTCAGCATCATAAAGTGACCCCAGGACAGTATGTTAGGCCAAATTATTGGTGCAGCTTACAGCCAGATGAAGTTGTCACACCTGTTGTTAAATATTTATTGGCATGAATTCTAGTAGTGGCAAAACAGAACATAAATGTTGGTATAACCTTTTTTACTTGAAAGTGATCCTTAAAGAAAGAAAGCCTTGGTAACTTTGTAACAAAAAGCTGCCACACAGGTGACAGTATTCACATTCACCTCTGATATAAACATTAGCTGCCTTCCTATCCTTTCTACTTGTCCTGGTAGTCTGGCTCCTCCCATTAACTGGTGATGCTACAGGCTTCCTCTTATTTTCCCATCTGGGGAAGTAATCAGTGTCCAGCTCAACATCCTAAGCACTTTGATCCGTCTTCAGGAGGGCAGTTTGTCTCCTTGCAGTTCATTCAAGATCACTTTAAAGCCAATTATCTTTGCCTTGCAAGATGGTATGTAGTAATTAATGGGAGTGGGTAGAGATGGTACAAGCTCTTTATATCTACTGTACCAGGAATATATTGTATAACAAAGTACTGGTATAAAGCTACTGTAGATATCCAATGTTGATGAATTCTGTGTTATACTATTTTTTATACAATAAATATTTTATATATAGTATATATTTTATATATTATTTAATATAATATGTTATAATATATTATATAATAAATATAATATATTATATTGTATATAATTATATAAATAATATATAATATATTATTTTATATATTATTTAATATAATATGTTATAATATATTATATAATAAATATAATATATTATATTGTATATAATTATATAAATAATATATAATATATTATTTTATATATTATTTAATATAATATGTTATAATATATTATATAATAAATATAATATATTATATTGTATATAATTATATAAATAATATATAATATATTATTTTATATATTATTTAATATAATATGTTATAATATATTATATAATAAATATAATATATTATATTGTATATAATTATATAAATAATATATAATATATTATTTTATATATTATTTAATATAATATGTTATAATATATTATATAATAAATATAATATATTATATTGTATATAATTATATAAATAATATATAATATATTATTTTATATATTATTTAATATTATTTATATTTTATACTAATTTTTTATAATATATTTTAAGCTCATTGCACTTAATGCAAGAGATATATCTTATTTCATTAATCAAAAAGCAGTAAAGAGGGCAAAAAATCTAGGTCGTGAGGTATTCAGGATGAACTGATGGACCTATTTCATCTGAAATTATAAAAATCTTGAAATGGGATCTAAGGTATGGATTTTTCTTGCTCAAGTTATTAATAAATTGTCTTAGAGTGGGTTTTCTGATGAACAATGATGTGATACAGTAAGGGGTTTATGGAACATTTCATATTGATTACTGTTTTCTGCTGTCTTGGTTTGAAAGACAAGTGTCTGCTAGGGAAGGCAGAAGCCTCCCTTGGAATGGAGAATGAAAACCCCCTCCCTCTGAATTATTATAATTTTGAAATTAAGGGGCTCTCAAAGAAAGATAGGAGGATAGGAATAACAGTTCTTTACTAGTATGTATTACAAGGCAAATAAACAACAACAACAACAATGGCATAAACAACAAATAAAACCAGGGACCCAGTAACAGCCTTCTCGTCAGCCGGTACTTTCCCCTTTGATGCAGTTATGGTCACAGCCAGCAGGTATGAGCAAAAATCCTGGGATGGTGGATGAGATGCATCAGAAGTGAGAGGAATGANTAATAAATTGTCTTAGAGTGGGTTTTCTGATGAACAATGATGTGATACAGTAAGGGGTTTATGGAACATTTCATATTGATTACTGTTTTCTGCTGTCTTGGTTTGAAAGACAAGTGTCTGCTAGGGAAGGCAGAAGCCTCCCTTGGAATGGAGAATGAAAACCCCCTCCCTCTGAATTATTATAATTTTGAAATTAAGGGGCTCTCAAAGAAAGATAGGAGGATAGGAATAACAGTTCTTTACTAGTATGTATTACAAGGCAAATAAACAACAACAACAACAATGGCATAAACAACAAATAAAACCAGGGACCCAGTAACAGCCTTCTCGTCAGCCGGTACTTTCCCCTTTGATGCAGTTATGGTCACAGCCAGCAGGTATGAGCAAAAATCCTGGGATGGTGGATGAGATGCATCAGAAGTGAGAGGAATGACGGATTTCTCTTTACAAACAAGCTGTGGGTCAGCTGGTAGATAAAACTAGCACTGAGAGATAAAAGAAACAATGGGAAGGATTCCACTGATTGATGAATGGAAAAAGATATTTGCTTTTACAAATAAACTGTTGGTTTACTGATAAATGAAATTAGACATTGAAAGATGAAAGAAGCAATGGGGAGAACCCCTAAATTCCATAAGAATTAAAAGGGAGGGTTATACATTAGAGGGAAATCTTTGGTATCAGGCGTATCGGGAAGTCTACCTCAGCCAATGGGGAAAGAGAGAAGGGAAATGCGGCTGGGAAATTAGGATTAAAAGGAGGCTGTGTCCTCCAAAAATTTGAGAGATCCCAGGGGAATGCCCCATGGCCTCTCCCTTTATTCGAATAAAGTAAAAGGACTCCTCTGTTTCCTTTTTGGACATAAACCTCTGATGTTCGTGGATTAATTTTCCTGACAGAAGTTCCGCGGCGGTAGCTGGAACTGCGGGACAGTGCCGGCTACAGAGTGGAGAAACCCTGAGCAGTCCCGAAGAAACAGCGGGGGCAGGACAGTGGCGACCTGGCTCTGAGCAGGCCAGGGAGAGGCAAAGTTCAGCATTCCCGGGACACGCGAGCAGATGGTGATAGGTCCCTCAGGGCTGAGCTCCAGTGGTGCCAGTGAATTCTCCCCGCAGTAAGTGACAGCCTGGTTGTCCTCCTCCGATGCCAAAGAGCGAGCCAGAGCCGCTGTCCCCAACCCTGTCCTTTATCTGCCCCCAAAACTCGCGGTATCTTCCCCCTTGGAGGGAAAGTCCCTGAGAAAAAAAGTATAGCCAGATGCTAGCCTCCCCCCCGACTTCAGCCACTTTTGTTTTTTCTTAAGTAGCCATATGCACCCGTAAGTACCCAGCAGTTAGTTTCCTAGCAACTTATGGGAAAAAAATTCTGTAAGTAAAAGAAAAAAATAAAATAAAGAAACCCAACCCCCAATGTCTGCATAGGCCTATGATTATGGAAGATTTCCTTATCAGTATGAAAAGGATGTTTGAATTTAAAGCTTTATTTAGTAAGTGGAATTATGTCTTGAAATATGGCCACAAAGAATATCCTTTTTCTGGTATTTTTTCCTCTTTATTTAAAACCAAATGTGAAAAACGCCATTCACTTGTGTTAAAATTTTAGAAGTTTAATAGTAATAAAAATAATAATAAAAATAGTAATAAAAATTAGGACAATAAGAATTTGGACAATCAAAGTTAAGGCAATAAAAGACTATAAAAAGCAAAGAATTATGGATGTCCGGGTGCACTGCTCTGCCACAGAGCATGTTTTGCTAACAGAGGATTAACCCTTAAAAGCAATAGCCTATTGCATATTCATATATCTCATATGTGATCCAAACATTCCTTTCTACCTAAGGGTGCTTCTGTTTAATGTTGCTTCCCCCCCTCATCTTGTAAATCAATTATCTCGGTCCCCACGAAGTCTGGGTTTTCCCGATAAGGAGACAATAATTCTTTTCTTAGTATCTTGGTATCTTGTTTCTGTTATCTCTATGTGAAGAATTTCTTGATCATCTTATCCATTCCTTGAGCTAGTTACAAAAAGTATCTTATATCACATAGTTTCTATTTTAATATTATGCCATAGCCTAAAAACTATATTTACCACACTACTTTAAAAAGATTAATACAGCATAACTTTCCAACATAACACATACAGTATTCATTTTAATATTTGCAAAGAGCCAATCATATAATATGCATTTTTCACACCAAATAAATGCTTTTAGCAACAACAAAAAAAGCTTCCTAAATGGTTTTGCTCTCTTTTGTCTTGAAAATTATCCAGCAGAACATCTGCATTTATTCCAAGTCCTCAAAGCATGACATACAAGCAGTGGCCTCTGATAGACTGCTGGCTCTGAGACGGTGTACAGGGTGTATGGCTGAGCCCAATGTCACCAGGGCAGTAGGGATAAGGGGGGACTCTAACTCTTATTGCTCTCATTTTAGATTGTTAGCTCTTTTCTAAGCAATGCCTTACTGCTAAGTAAAACAAAATGTTTTCAAATATTTTCCACAAATTTTTGCTGTAGTGTGTGCAATCAGAAGGGTGTTTTACTGCACATAGTGGAGAGAGTAGAATTAAAAAAAAAGAAAAAAGAAAAAAATAAAAAAAAAGGTCATGCTTGTCTTTTCAGGGGAAGAGAAACAAAAAGATATTATTTGAAGTGGTGATTTCCAGGATCATTGTAGTTGAGCATTTAAGCCATCAACAACACTAGTCACCATTTCTAGGAATGATCTGAATTACAGGGGAGACTGTCTGGAAATACAACAGGATTGGTTGCCAGTACTATGAAAGGGCATTTTAGAATTATGTTGACAGCTTGAAGAAATGGGATAGATGAAATGTAACCTGATGTTGCGCTCTTAACAAAACAGTTTGCAAAATCAAGATAGGAATTAATTGACAACGGTTCTGTGGAGCAAGGGTTTGAGATTACAATGAATGGCTTCATAAAGAAACTTATATAAAAACCACCCAATATCACTCTATGTTTATAAATATACAAAAGCCATGAGAAACCATGAGACAGACACCTCACCAAGGGGACTATGAGTGTTTCTGAGTGTAACATAAGGCAAAGGCAGGGCAAGTTGAGCCTAGAAATGAAAAGAGTTGGGTTGATCTGGAGAAGAGATCAGGTACTTTCCTAAGGAAAGATTTTAATTTGTCTTCCTTTTTTTTTTTTCCCCCAATACCCAAATCAGTAATTAAGTTTATATTAATTGGCAATAAATTAATTGAATAAAATTGCTATAGCTGAAACTGTTTTGCGAATAACAATATGACAAGTACTGAGCTCAAATTAGACATTGTGACAAACTTTCTAATTGCAAGGGTGTCTAAGTAATGATTTGGATGTTATTTTAATACAAATGCTAAGTAGGGATCACCCAATTCATGGGATTGATTTTTTGATCTCATTATCCATGCCCATCCCTCCATTTCCCTGCTATGCCTTGCAGCTCTTACTCACTTAATTTACAATTCTTAGAAGATGCTAACTTTCAGTTGCATGCCCGCTTTTACATTTCCTTAAATTTTTGCTCCTAGGTTAATTTTAGTCCCTGATCTTGATTATACACAGACACATTTTATTCACCATCAGCAGACTGTGATAGTCTCATTTTTTCTTCTGTGTCTGTCTGGTCTGCATTCCCTCATCTGAGGTGCAACCGTTAGTTCAGTATTTGGTCACTTTTGTCAATACATAGATAACTCCAGAGTAAGCCTTAATAAATCAATTACTGGGTGACTTGGCAATAGCAATGATTTGTTTGCTAGCCTGAGAATTAGGTTTGTGAGTACACTAAATGATTGGGTAAACCCTTTAGAATATTGTGTATTCCTGGCAGAAGATAATTAATGCTATCCAATTAGAATTCAGAATTCTGCACACTTAGGACCTAATTATGCAAGAGGTGGATACAAATTCATCAGCATCTAAAACCATTAAACTCTTAGTAAAGACTATGTATTTTCAAAGATCACATAAATACTGACTTTCCAGATAGCAAGCTGAGTATTTTAAAGATTTCCTATGGGCATACTAAACTTTTCTATTTCCTATTTCATACTAAACTTTCCTTTTTAGGAAGGATTGCATGGCTGTATTTTTTTTTTTTTTGTGCACCAGATTTCCCAGAGGTGACACACAAAATGTTTTACATTCATTTTCTTTTTTGCAACTTTAAACTTTACAATCCAAATAACAAAATTTCAATTGTAAAAAAATTTTACAATGGTGACTCTGACAGATACTGCAACAACTAAGAATATATACTGAAAATGCAGAGTCATAGCCGAATATTTCTATTCAGAACTGTCTTGGGGAGATTTTATAAAAATACTGTATTCCCATATTGTCTGCTTTATGCCCAGAAATAGGTTCTATGGCTTTAAGCTGGGGCCAGGAGGTGGGGGGGAGCCAGGGAAAGTATTTGGTGTGGTATTGTGTTTTCCACATACTCCACGTTCTTAGCTCTGCAGTGGAGAGAGGGAGTTACATTCTTTGCTTTTAGCTAGCTTCTTTTTGTTAGCTGAGGCAAGAAGTTTTTCCCAGGACTGTGGCTTCTTCTTCTGGAACTGTTCAGCTTAGCTCTGGTCCAAGAACCAGAACATCACTAGGAGTCAGGCACTGTCTACTGGGAGGGTTGCCCTGGGATACTGCATCCCAGCTTTGGATCTCTGGAGGAGCCGGGCCACAGCTAAAGAAAGAACTTGGAATCCACCAGCTTTCTCTGCAGCGAGAAGGTCCAATATTAAGAGTTATTCTTTTTTTTTTTTCCCATGCTGCAGGCACTCTGCTTGTTAAATAAACAGGTGTTTTCACTTTCCTCCAAGAAATTCCTTTTGTATTGGTGGGGGACGGAGTGCTGAAACCTTTAGAGGAGATGTTCATTTCAGGACATTTCCTCCTAAAATTGTCTCAAACTGGGACAAATCTCAGATCTTATGAGTGGTTCTGCAAGAAGGATGAAAGCTGTGTGCTCAGGTACCTAATGGCACCTGGCCTGTATCAGGAATAGTGTGGCAACAGAACCAGGGCAGTTATTGTTCCTTGTGCTGGGCACTGGTGAGGCCACACCTCAAATCCTGTGTTCAGTTCTGGGCCCTTCAATTCAGGAAGGACATTGAGGTGCTGGAGTATGTCTAGAGAAGGGCATTGGAGCTGGGGAAGGATCTGGAGCATAAATCTGATGAGGAGCAGCTGAGGGAGCTGGAGGGGCTCATCCTGGAGAAAAGAGGCTCAGCAGGGACCTTCTCACTCCTTACAACTCCCTGAAAGGGAGTTTAGCCAGGTAGGGACCAGGCTCAGAAATGGCTGGACATGGCATTTAGTGCTCTGCTTTAATTAATTATGCTGGTGTGGTGGTGATTGGTCACAGGCTGGACTTGATGAACTTTGGGATCTTTTCCAACTTCAATGATTTCATGATTCTAAAATAATATTGTGTCTTCTTCCTGGGTCTTCCCAATTTGAGACTGTTCACAGTTTTTTGGGAACTGATCACTTTTTTGTTTGTGACAAGGTTGTGAGAGTAATACTTTATAACTGGGTAGCCCCAGAATACATAACATCATTCTCTGCTGCTTGAAATCTTCATGAGCACCAAGAGGTAACTGAGGGTGACAAAGTCTGGGCACTCAATTCTGACCAGAATGCTTGTGAGACCACATCCATCTCTGAAATGCAGTGCTTAGTCCTATCTGTGATATTTTACTCTTCCACCTGTACTTTTGGCTGTTGATTGTTGCTGGTTTACATCACCTGCCACATAGCATTGCCCCCCAGCAAATTCACAGTATATAGGAGAGAACTGAGAGCAAAGGAGAGTTGTAAGGCAGACCCTGGCCTCTGCAATGTAGTGGTCCAGGTTACAAAGTCACACCAACCCCACAGAAGAAAATTTTAGCTACACATCTATTAAGGTCACAGATTAAATTTTACACTGTTTTTATGCTGTTTCATTAATTTTGGCAGTAGGTTGCTACTGTAACTGTATGCAATTATAATAAAAAGCAGATATATATCTTCTGTACTCTGATGCAACCTATAATCACACACTATGGGGCTGCTTAAAAGCACTATAATATCTTAACTTTGCTATGGGTGGGTGAATGGTTTTGTAGTCTTAATTTAACAGTAACTGGTGCAGAATATAAACCACATTGAGAAAGAAAGCAGTATTTTTAGCACACCATAAGTGTCTCATACTTTATATAATTGGAAATATTCCATTTAAATTGTGTAATTCAAATTGCATTTGTGTGAGCACTTGAAGTTCCACATCCTGATAACTTGGATTATCTGAGCACTAAATATGCATATCACATATATGTGTATATATCCTTTCTACAATTACAAGGTTATTTTCACAATATTAAGTATATAAATAATTAAGATTTTGTTAGAGGTGAATGCTGTAGAAATAGAGAATTCAGAATGAGTGAAAATTTGCCTAACATATTTGAGTGCCTTTTTTTCTCTTCACTGTATCTTTCACTTACCCCATTTAGCAAAAGCACTTAAATATGTGCTTTATAAGAGACACACTTGTTCTGCTGACAGAAACTGGGCCATCTCTAGTTAGCTTAAAGGTGGTCTGTGCATGAAGTTTATATATAGACACTGGGGTTATTTATAATCATCAAGCTCTCTAATGACCTTACCAGAACCAAACAAAAACCTCCTTTTAATCATTGTCAGCTAGTGGGAAACAAGGGACTTGTGTGGTGTGTGGGTAGTGCGTACTGGAATTTCAATTTTTAAGCTATACATGAGAAGACTTGGGGTGAACTTCTTTCTTTTATATCAGATACAATATAGTTCAGTCCTCAAAGATCCTTAAAATTAATTGCGTATCAAGGAGTGAGGTGTGAAAAACTTGTTCTTCCTTATTTGACCTTATTCCCACCTTGTATAGTTGTAGTTTGTAGTTGTAATTTGTCAAAATATTTCCAATAAGAGACATAAGCCAAATACTTCAAAGAATAAAGGGCACATTTTCATCTGGGGTAAATCAGATGAGATTCATTAAATCAATGAAAAATAATAGCTTTTAATGATAAAATGTCAAGTTCTTGGAGTTGCTGCTTATTCATTTGTATATCTGCACTATACACTGCCTGCGTAACTCAACTTGCTTTTCGGTGCTGTCTTTACTTTTTCTTTCTTGATATCCACAAGAAGAAGAGTCAAACTGCATAATCCTGGATCAAGAAAAATCTGATATTTTAATAGGTTATTCTATTTGTACTTTGCTGTGAGTTCATTATTAACACGAAAGCATACTTTAAAGTGTTGCTGTGATTCTGTAGAACATTTTCTTGCTTATCTTCTCATCCTTCAGGTCTTCACCCTTCTTGAACTGGGGTATTACACCTTCTGCTCATGTTAGGTTTTGGTAGCCATATTTGCTTAACTTTCAGTTGTCAACCTCTTAAAAATGTGAGGTGTTTTCATTGTTTGGTTGAAATGGGCTGTTACTATGGCAAGATTAGTATGGCAGTCTTATTTTTTCCATCTTTGCACACTTTGTACTCTTAACAGGTCTCAGTTACCCCCTGGCTTTTTTGGTGGTGGTTTATGTCTTCTTTGTTTGCTTTTACTACTTTATTCTCTAGAGAAAGGATGTTAAAAATAGTGATTTACCTGTGTTTTCATTACATTTCTAACATCAAATGGTGCTTTTTTAAAAAAAAATAAATTAATCTAGAGTAGTATAAATTCAAAGTACTTATTTGGTAATGCTCAAATTAATGATTCAGAATCTATGAATTTGATGATGTTTTAAATTTACAGGAGGTCTGAAAATTCTGTGGGCACAGGCATTTAGCACTGATGCTAAGACAAATTCTAGGATAAATCTGGACAGTAAAGCAAATATGATCTGTGATTTTTAGTTGATGTCTCAACATTAATAAATTTATACTAGTTTGTTATTGTTATTGTTGTTGGTTTTTTTTTTTTTTAACTTTTGAATATATTAGATGTTTTTGAAGCATTTAAGTACACTTGATAAATGGCAGAGAAAACTCTGAAGACCCTTAAGGGAGAAATTACAGTTTATCTACATATATAGTTGAGCACAATGAAATTTAGATGAATTTTGTATTACTAACCCAAAATCTTAAGAGGAAAAAAAGAAAAAAATCAAAAAGCTCAAAGTCACACACATGCATATACAGAAATTATATATTAAAAAATATTAAAATAACCATGCTTTTAATTTTAAGCATTTTCAGATGTTCTTTACTCATATGCTTTCTCTCTTAAAGCTCGGAATAATCATTAAAGTTCATATTTCCCTTTTTAAGTTTCCTGTTTACAGAACCAGAAATTTTAAGAAAACATCCTCCTGACAAAAACTTCATGGTAAAATTGTTAGAAGTTACAACATGGATTCCCACATTGAACTCCTTCAAAGATGAAAATGGAGCACTCAGTGGCAGGGCATGGTTGAAACAGTATTGCCATCCTACCAGACAATAATAGTAGTAATAATAATAATAAAAAAATTAATAAAATATAATAATAATAATAATAATAATAATAATAATAATAATAATAATAATAATAATAATAATGTGAGAATGCATATTATATTATTGTCTCTTTGCAAAATTTAAATGAATTCTATATGTGTTATGTAGGAAAGTTATGCTGTATTAATCTCTTTTTAAGTAGTGCTGTATTAATCTCTTTTAAGCAGTGTGGTAAATATAGTTTTTAGGCTATAGCATAATATTAAAATACAAATTATGTGATGTAAGATACTTTTTGTAACTAACTCAAGGAATGGAAAAGATAATAAAGAAATTCTTCACATTATCCTCTCTGGATAGAGATAACAGCAACATACACCAAGATACCAAGAAAAGAATTATTGTCTCCTTATCAGGAAAGCTCAGACTTCAAGGAACCAAGAAAAGTGATTTAC
The DNA here is from genome assembly GCA_013397555.1 of Urocynchramus pylzowi. Lineage (NCBI taxonomy): Eukaryota > Metazoa > Chordata > Aves > Passeriformes > Fringillidae > Urocynchramus > Urocynchramus pylzowi. Next base: position 6,972 of record VZRH01006176.1, on the reverse strand, counting down.
AAGATGAGGGGGGGAAGCTGAAATTAAGCAGAAACACCCTAGTTTGAAAGGAATGTTTGAATAATGTATGAGATATATGAATATGCAATAGGCTATTGCTTTTAACGGGTAATCCTTTTTTAGCAAGGTGGGCTTTGTGGCATAGTGCCAGATACCCAGACGTCTGTAATTCTTTGCTTTTTATCATCTATTATTGTCCTAATTTTTATTACTATTTTTATTACTATTTTCATTACTATTAAACTTCTAAAATTTTAACACAAGTGAATGGCGTTTTTCACAATAATAATAATAATAATAATAATAATAAATATTGTGAAATACAAAGTTATGTTTCGTGTCAGGTAAATAAAATAACCTATGTAATTGTATTTATGAAATGTGTGGAACACGGCCATAGGACAGTTATAAAGATGACTTCTAATAAACAACCAAAGAAGGTAAAACATGGAAGAAGGCCCTTGAATCAATCTTTTGCTCGCAATTAATTTTAACTCTTAAGCTGTTTTGTAAAAAAAAATCTTTAAATTATAGTTTTAGAATGTTGCTTTTTATTAAGGATTTTTAAACTGTAGTTGTAGAATGTATAGAGGATTTGAACAAAAGAGGGAAGTGAACCTATCCTAAACTCCTAACAAAACAGGGAAAACATTCTGAGAAAGGAAGATAGCTGTCAATGTCGCTGATTGGTGACTTTGAGAAGGGAAGCTGGACATCGATACCATGGATTAATGGCCCTAAAGCTGGACCCCATATCTGGAAGCTGGACCTCACCATCTGAGATACACATCCTGGGATATTGAAGACTGGAATAGATCACAACAGACTATAGAAATTGGAAAGGAACCAAGCAATCATCATGATCCTGAAGTATAGAATTGTGATGTAAAAATTAGAAATAGAAACTGCTGAGAAAGCTTATGAATATACATGAATATGATCAATAAATACCAGCAAGCCCAACAATCAGTGTGTAGTTGGAGGGGAAACCCCCACCACTGTACCCAGCACTGTTTTTGCTCATATTTTACCATATTAATTAATAAATTGAATTACTGCTTGATATATTGGCTGAATCAAGCTTCTCATTTCTAACAATATCGAGAAAAAAATCACATTATGTTGTGCACCAGCTCAGGGAGAGCTGCTGATCTCACCAGAAAGATCCAGGATCCCAGTTCTTTTCCAGGCTGGTCTAGCTGACCAGAGCAGACTTTGTGGCTCCTGGGCTTCAATTGCATAACAATGGTCCAGACACAAGGTTATTTACAACCAAAGATTAAGATGAAGACTGGAAAATAATAATCAAAAATGTAGGAAAAGTTAATTCTCAAAATTTATTTTTATTGTAATTGGGATTTTGATGATTGGTCCTTAACATTTATTAAAAATCACTGTGATTTATAATACCCTGTTTTTCGAACATAGCTTTCTCTGAAATACACAAGGCTAATATTCAGTTCCTTTGTGTGAAAATTACATAAATAGTCTTAATTGTAAATATGTCGGAAAAGATGGGGTTTTTTTCCTTTAATTAATATGAAAGCATTTTAAAAACTTTTTTTATTTGCAATTTGCATTTTATTGTTGGGTTTTTTTTGGTAAAAAATTGACATGTATGAGAACTGCACAGAAGTTCTGCAGTCTGATTCCACTCTTTCTCTTACACCTTTTTAAATCTTTAATGAGTCGATGAAAATTAAAGGCAACTTGTCTCTAGCCTACAACTGTGGACAGATTTCAACTGAAGATTTTAATTTGTGCTCTGGACTGCAGAAGAAACTAGTTTCTTAAAAATGAAACCTACCTCAAATTTATACTAATTTGAAGATTAAAGTGAAAAGAAAATGTCATGTGCTATCTAGACATTAAAACATTCAAGCAAAAGTGCTGAAAAAAGTAACATCTGGAACACAAGCTACTAAGGAATTCAAAAGAATTTCATCAGCTTTTTTTCTGCCTGAGAGCTTAATAAATCACTTGCTTTTGCTGAAATAGTTTTGGTTTCAAGACACATTTCTTTTAGACACAGTATGACGAAGAAGAGTATCTGACATTCACAGTCGGAGTCTCAAGGTTTTTAGTCAAAAGGATAGATTTAGCAAGAAACAATGTGTGTTTCCTCATTTTTTATGGCCACATGATATGTCAAAGCTTTTCAGTGTGTTCTGTTTGATATGTAACATAGGACTCAGACTGAAGCTAAGAAACAAACACAGATGATGCAGTCAGTGGGGATACTTGGAATATTTCTGTAAGAAATATAAAAGAGGTAATCCTAGATCAGAAATAAATCTAGTATACCCAAATGACTGATCTGGTCAAGAATGTAAATTCTTGAAGAATGTAGTCATTTTCTTATGAAGCAGAAAATAAAAATAACTCCTTTCTCATTCCCCAGACCTCCTCCTTCTTTGGTATGTTTTAGAGAATCCCAATTGCATTGATATGAAACATAGATTAAATGTCTCATTGTATATCTTTTTGTATTAAATGTCTCTTTTTTAGCAATGAGACATTTAATACAAAAAGAAACAGAGAAAGACCTTGTTCTTTGCAACACTGAATGTCTCAGTACTGAAATTTTGTATACATGAGTCACCAAGAGGAATCTGAAACCCTTTGATTGCTGTTATGGGAGTTTTGTAGGAATATCTGCTTACCTAAATTCTTGATTGCCTCCAGCTCTTCCTGAAAGCAGAGAGGAAGCACTTAGGGAGTCATAGATGTAGAGAAATAGGTTAACTTGAATAACAAGTTAGTGAACACATTGACTGATTAACAGTATATGAGTACACTTAGTTTTTTTCACAGAGTACAAAGCTTACTGGGAAAATCAAGGCTAACTAGGAAAATCTTGCAGCATGATGGGAGTGCCCTAAGACCATGCAATGCAGCTAAGTAGGTAATAGAAAACACATTTATGAATCTGAACATTTTATTTTCAAACTGTGAATAGATGTTCTTAGTTCTTGTTCTTGTTCTTCACGCCTTTCAAAGCTGCAATTTATCTGTATTTTTTCACTTTTGTTCTAATAGGTGAAGAACACATAAAAAGCTCTGTACTGATTTGAACTTTCTTCACAAAGTTTTGACTGGTAAGAGAGGAATGCTCCAATTCGTAATTACTTGCAGCAGGAAATACGCTAATCTGAAAAGCAGCAGCAGCAGGCCTGTGGCATATCCAGCCCAAAAGGCTGGTCTGCTCTTCTGCCTTCACTGCTCAGCTTCCCCAGACAGTCCATCTCCATTGGGTGGAGAGGTGCTGAAGTCTGCCCTGGTGCCAGAGCAAGGCAGGCTAAGGCAAGGGCCCTGGCAGTGAGAGAACATGTGCCTCTGGGTGGTAAAAGCTCCATCCAGGCTTGTCAGGAGCTGGCACAAGGCAGAGAGATATAGGGTTGCACTGAGAGATATAGGGTTGCATCTATCTATGCCCTTTTGGAGGTTGTCTCCAGCATGGAAGGGAGTGATGCACAGCAGGAGAGGAAGCCTCAATCTGTTTTGCACCTGCTGAGTGCTGGAGCCAGGTTGGGTGTCACCATGGAGGAGACATGATGTCCTGCTGTAATGTCTAGGGAAGAGGTGATGTGTCCCAAACCCCAGATACTTCCTTATGCTTTCCACTTGGCACAACCTGGATTAGCACAGGGTACCTGACAGGGATGGGGAAGGTGAAGGAGTTTGCTAGGAGTTGTCAGCACTGGTGACATTTGTGAGGCTTCAATTCTATGAGAATGCCTTGATTTCATGTTCTAGAATAATTTAATTTAGTCATCTCTGGTCAAGATCACCTACCTGTCGAACAAGAATATCTGGAACTTTTATCTGTGGTTATGGCTGTTGTTTGCTCCTTCATTTTACTTGCGTGGAGTTGCTTCGACATCTTGAAGAATTTTCCATATGTGGCTTCAAATGTTTTTTTCAGAGTTTAAGGGCATTATTTGTTTTTTCATGGAATCCATTCAAGCCTTGACAAAACATTCCTGTGGTTTACAGTAGAGGTGCCTTTATTGCAGTGCAGTTACAGCAGAATTGCTCTGCAAGCTCCTTTTCAATAACTAACTAGAACTAATTAACATTACTGAGTAATTCACTACATAAGTGTATTATTCGTTGTCTTTTCTCATTGTAATACTTTTACTGAGTGCATTAATGTTACAAATTAACTCTGTTGTAATTACACCATAATTAGGCATACAATAATACAATCAGGAAATTAGTGGTAACTGGTAATAACAAAAAGTGTTACTACTCTACCATTGTACTTGTAATTACCAAATAACTGTGCTATGTAATTTGAAAGGATATCAAAAATTAATCCTTCCATCTCTAGCTGAAAGAGGTTTTGTACACACACATATATTTAATAGCTATTAAATATATTAATTAACAAATTTTTAATACAACAGAAATAAGGCTAATTTTATGCCTCACTGTAGATACAGCTGTAACATATCTCTGTTCACTGAAGAACCACCCCTATGTATCTGTTATTTTCATGCAAGAACTCATTTCTATTTTCCATTTTAGGCTTCTTAATGGTAGCATTCAGTATCAGCTATGGCTATACTATTTTTGGGATATTTGTTAAAATATTCTCTATATGGTAATAAAACAGGATTCTGGAAAAGAGCTATGAGAGCTGATGTGATTAGTCCATATAGTTATCTAGATAAGTCCAAAACTCCTGCCACAGTGTAAATGAATTCACAGTGGAAAGAGCCATAGTATTTACTATGATTCCCTGAGGCCCATTTGCTAAATATAAACTCAAGCGTGTTATTCCTCTTCCTGGCTTTGCTGATGCTCCTGAGTAGATTCATGATTTTCCACCTTTTCTAAAACAGTTTGAACCCCATTAATAGATGTTGCTTATCAATACTTGAATTTATTTTAGAAATTCTAAAATAAATTTTTAGTGAAATTATATGTGAAATTAGAAGTTATATTTGAAATTAGAATACAGAGATTTCCATGCCATCTTCTGACTCTTACCGGGATGTGTACCCAGCATTACAATAGCATAAAAGAACAGAAAGCCAGTTTTGGTTTAGGAAGCAGAAGAAACTACATGGACATGAAGGAGAAGTCAGGTTAAGTTCTCTTATAGATTATATCCCATGACATTCATATACAGGAAGCCCATTGATTTCCTGGGGTTGATAATATGATCCTATAAACTGATTGCAAGAGTAGTGTTGTGTTCTGCTTCCTGGGATATCTTGTATACTGTAATAATTTTAGTGTTCCAGAAATTATTGAATGAGAAGTGAAACTCCAGGGCTCTCTTACTAGCAATTAGGGCAGTTTGTGGATTAGAGGTTAATTTGGTGCAGAAAGGAATATTTCTTTTACTGATTGGAAAATGATTTTCAGTCTTCACATGTCTGCCTATTGAGTTCCATCAGTATGCATTTTGAAAAATACACTGAAAAGGAGAGAATGATAACGCTGTAACCTGATTTCCTATGTTCTGCAACAGCAACAGGGTTAGTGCAAGAGGGAAAGAGTAACTGCTTACACACACCTTGTCAGAAATTTAAAACATGCATATTAATTTAATATAAGATACAGCCTAGGAAATGTGAATCATTAACATTCAGCAAATCTATTACAGGTACAAATCACTTGGCTGTAAAAGACTGGCAGAATATTTTATTTCCATTTTTACTAATATACATATTTTTTAACCAACCTTGCAAGTTTGAACAAAAGCAGGTTTTACACAGATAAATTTAATGTGCATTCTAGTAAGAGGATATGAAGACACAGAGGATGTTTCACTGATAGATTCCTATTTAGCTGATTTTACTTGTGCTTGAGTATATTGGCTAATACTTATCCTTTATTTCTGCAGGATCAAATTTACATCTTCCACATATCCATATTTTGTATTACATTTCTGCTGTGAAGTACTTGAAACATTTCTATTCTTCTATTAAAAATATAACCACTGGATATGAAACTGTGGTCTAGGATAGAAGTTTAAAGGTTGGTGGTTTTTTTTTTGTGTGGTTTTTTTTTTTTTTTTTTTTTTTTTTTTTTTTTTTTTTTTTTTTTTTTTTTTTTTNTGGGAGAATATTTAAAAGTTTTGGTTTTTTTTTTTTTTTTTTTTTTTTTTTTTTTTTTTTTTTTTTTTTTTTTTTTTTTTTTTTTCCCCTGAACCAAGAAATAAGGATTTTGGGCAAAATTTTCCCTGTAATTTTCCAACAGAGCTCTAAGGCAGGATCTTCAGACTTTATCCAGCAAACCTTTGGACAGAATGTAAATTTGACAATCCTCTACTGCTAGTGTGAAATCTATAGTTATTAAGCATGGAAACTGTCCAAAGATTTCCCATGTAGTTCTGAGTCATAACATTTGCTAGCTGCAAGGGCAGCCTAGCACATTGTAGGGATGGGTTGTATGTGCTCATACTAAAGTGCTAGACAAAATATGAGAAATTATCATCCTCAGAAGGTCTCTAAAAATATTGTCAGTTACTTAAAATCCTTTGTAATTAATAAAGTATTTAATTTCTCAGCATTATTTGCCCACAACACTGCATGATGTGCATTATTTTGGTTTTTTCTCTATTTTTCTGCCAAACTCAAGCTGAAACTATACCTTTATCATTTTAGCACAGCAATTCCTGTGCCCAGTGTTGTAATAAAAATTAAATTCACAGCAGAAACTCAACTCATGTAGGCTACTTGCTGCTCAGCATTTAGTGTTGAAATGCAGGTGACTGGGGATTTTTCTAAAACAGATGATTCTGAACCCACTAAGCAACCACTATGATAAATATGTTTATTTTATGATACAGCTTAGGACATAACAAATCATTTTTTAATGTCATAGGATGGATAATGAAATGGGAATGATTTATATATATCCATATATATTTCATTATATATGATTGGAAGACACTGAATGATGACACAGCTTCGGTTGTTAAAATAATGATTTCTTGCAGTGTGTCCTCAGAAACTG